>JANHFX010021415.1:0-15452 GCA_027560015.1 Chloroceryle amazona | reverse complement strand
CACCGTCCCCGGTCTGCACCGTCCCCGGTCTGCACCGTCCCCTAGTGGCCACCAGCCCCCATTCACTGGCCCGGCTCTGGTCGCCCAGGGCGGGGGGCAGGCAAAGCTCCCGGGACAGCTCTGCCCGCCGTGTCCTGCCCGCGGTCCGGTTCCACGCAGCCCTCGCTCTGTCCGTGGCACTGTGCCCTCGTCGCACTGGGGGTCCCCCTTTTTCCACCACCTTCCTCCCTCCAGTTGCTCGCGGGACTGTCACTGGTGCCGTAACTCCTGCAGCTACCGTGCTAATCACCAGCGAGGCTCTGGTTTTACCCAACACCCCAAGAGCAGAGATGGGGGGAGCAACCGCTCCTGTTTCTACCACCCCTTCCAAGGCTGAGTTCCATCCCAGCAGGCAGCCAGCCCTGCAGAGAAGGAACGGGGTGCTCAGATCTCTGGGGGACATGGATAGGAAAGGCCACTGTGATGGCAACACAGGTCCTGGGCCAGTCCTGACCATGCCACTTTGGTCTTTGTGACCTGCTAACATGACAAGATAGAATCATAGAATGGGTCAGGTTGGAAGGTATCTTAAGATGATCTCGTTCCAACCCCCTTGCCATGGGCAGGGACACCTTCCACTAGACCAGTTTGCTCAGAGCCCCATCCCACCTGGCCTTGAACCCTTCTAAGGATGAGGCATCCCCAGCTTTCCTGGGCAACCCATTACCAGTGTCTCACCACCCTGATGGTGAAGCTTCCCTGTGCCTCTTCACACATCAGAATCCTCCGAGACCAAGTGACCCTATTGGTCTGCATCAAAATGGTTGGACACTTAACTGATGTTACAAACAGACTCCACTTTTCTTTCTGATCCATGTCTTGGAGTTTCAACCCAGAGTTTTTAAATCTGTCTTTCTCCACAGCAGTGCACTCTGACAGCTTCTAAATGCAGAGGTTTTTCACAGGCTCATAGCAAGGTGATAAGCACCAGCAGTGGATGAAAGTCCCAAATAGCAATCACAGGCTGCCCAGCTCTGGACAGACCACCCAGGACAGCACTTCCCACCAGGGAGGGTGATGAGTATGTGGGAAGGCGGCCAGGAGAACCACCCCCCAGCTGCTCCTCAGGGCCCAGGTGCTGCAGAGGACCATGCAGGATGGCTCCCAGTGCCACCAGCCTGTGGGACACAGCCTGGCAGGCTCCTCATCAGCAACTCAGCCTACCAGGACCAAAGCCCCAGGCAGAAGTTGCCAGTGACAGCAATGCCCCCCCAGGATGGGGGTCTCCAGCCTGCCACTCTTGGGCACAGGGAACAGGGAGAATTTTTGCTGAGAAAACAATCTCTGCTGCCGAGTATGAAATAAAGAGGAAGTCTGAAGTAAATCAGGCCATAAATCTCTTGATAAGGTGAAAGAAAATAAAAGCCCCATCAATATTTATAGTCAGCTCCTTAAAGATAACAGCGGCTCACTTAACTTTTGAGAAACTGAGCCTTTGGGCAGACGTGGTCCAGAGGAAACATTTCAGCCAGGATGCTTCAGGAGTCATCTTAACAAGGAAAAGCTTGAGAGGAGAGGACTGTATCTCTGGAAGGAGCCACGCACTATAGCTTTAGACAGATGCACCATGTGCAGGAAGCCAAGCTCTGGGACAGGATGGAAAAGTGGATCTGTTCCAGCTCCCTTTGGCTCCGCTGAGGCTGGCAGCCATCCCACAGAGGGCACGAGGCTGGTGGGTGGTCAGACACCCTTCAGGCACATATCAAACAAGATCACCACATGCTGGCCCACAGATCAAGTCAAGCCCACAGCTAATGGGAGCCATTCTGCTGGGCTGCACAGCAGAGCCCTGTGGCCCACGCTGGGTAACCAGCAGCAGTAGCCATCTCTTCTGCCTGCCCAGGGCAGGCACGGTGGTGGGACATCACTTGCTGCCTGCATCCCTTGCCATGGCCTCCCCTGTAAGTCAACCTGGGGACCCAGCAGCAAGTTTCACCCACAGCTTCTCTCAAGACTTACTCAAATGCAGGAGTCATTGCCCGTGTTGCCTGACAACCTTATCTAGGCAGAGCAGCACACCCGGCAGTGAGACCCATCTCTTCACCAGCAGGTGAGACTGAAACCCTTCCATTCAGGAACTGCAGTTCTTGGTCATCAAACCTCTTGTTTCCAATACCACAGCACGTGCTATCTCCCATCTCCAGACCCGTACACATAACCAAAAATGTAAATCCTCATTCTCCCTCTCTGCAGGAAACTGATGTGGGCAAAAGGGATACAATGATTCATTCACATCATATCTCAGAGCCCAACACTCTTCCCCCAGGAGCAGCACAAGAATGCACCTTGCCACCCACCTAAATATTTGATAAAAGTTAAATCCAGCCATCTGTGATTGATGCTTCTCCTCACACAAGCACTCCAGCCACAGTCTGCGTAGCTTTATTAAAGCATCAATTATCTTTAGCACAAGCAGAGCCACGTTAGCAGGACTGCAGCCTGCTGGGTTTGATAAGGCTCGCTCTGTTTGTTTATCAACCCAATGGTGATAAAAGCAGGCCACGGAGGGTGCAGGTTTTTACTCTGTCAGGATGGAGTTGATGCTCACATCCTCTGTGCATGCACCTTCAACCAGAGCAGCCTGGTTGTCCTGGCTAGACGGGGTTGGGGATGGTTGGGATGAGGAACTAGTGGTCATTGCTGGTACATAAGCTCCAGCTATAAAACACAGGGGCAGTTCCCTGGGTTCCAGTGGGGTGCTAATGCCTGACTAGTAATGCTCCAGGTGCCCACACAAAGTGTCCAGAGAGCTCAGGCGACGTTCCCAAACTGCACAAGTTTTGCTCCTCTCACATGCCTGCAGGACAAGGGCTTAGAACACTCCAGGAGACCAAGACAGCGTTCTCTGGAGCTGGCCATACATTAACCCAGCCACCAATGCCTTCCACCAGCTCTGAAGGGAACTTTCACTCTGTTTTTATCTCTTTTGACTCTACTCACGTGCACCTGTTCTCTCTCTTTAGAGATGCAAGCATGGCCCAGGGACAGGGCTAAGAAACTGCAGAAAAGCAATTATTTTTATTAACAGACCTAAAATTTCCCTCATAAACTACACTAAGATAGACTCTTGGCTTATTAATTGCAGTAAATCTCAAGTCCAATAGACCTCAGTTAATGAATATTGATTATGATAGTGCTGAAGAAGGCTGGTGTCAGTCGAACTGGGATGCTGTAGCCTTCTTTGCCCGAGCAGGGCTGTAAATTGCCTGAGAGCTCGTTTGTTTTTCAGAACTCAGTAGGGGAAAACACAGGGGTTATGGCTGCACTGCAGCTTTCACTGTCCCAGGGCTGGGAAACCACCTCAGTGCTAACAGCAGCTGGTCAGCAGGGCTAAGCATCTTTTTACTGTTATATTAAGCACTTGGTTGCTGTGGATCTGGCCCCTCTGGAACCAAGACAGGATTCATCAACTCGCTCAGGGTCCAGCTCCCGTATGCTGAGAGGAGCTTACACACGATCCAGAGGAGCAGAGCTGGACTCCCAGATGGTTAAGGCAACAGGCAGGGGACATGTGTTCTGCAGCTCCAATACACCCTTGAGATGCCAGAATGTATGGTGTGAAAAGTGAGTTTTTACACACACAAGCCTAATCTCTTGGAGGATCACTGCTAGCCTGCAGCCAGGGGTACTGATGTCCCACTGTGTTGGAAGAGGGCAGGCACTGCCCACCCCAGAGCAGAGATGCCTTCACTTGGGGCAAGCCTGCCTCAGGCCTCAGCTGGCATTTGCACTTTTCCACCCGTTTACAGATGTGAATGCACACTTCCCTCTATCCCCCAACAAATACCTTAAATGTAAGAATTTAAGCTGATTAACACAAACACCATGGTCATCCAGACCTCTGACTCACGAGATAAATCTCATCATGCTCTTGATGAGCAGCTCTATCTTTTACCTTCAGGCTGGGATGACTTTGAATGGCCTTTAAATGAATGAAAGCTCAGGAAAAGAAACCAAGGGCAGTCCCACTGCAGCACCGAGGCCTTATCATTACCTTCTGGTGGGGGAATGAGGCAGGGAGGGGTGGGGAGGCTGGGGGACTATGTTAATGTTCTCATAGAACTATCTTTTATGCTCACTGAAATAACCCAACAACAACAACAAACCCCAAAACAGCCCTCTCCCCCCTCCCCACATCTGATAAAAATCAAATAATAACAGGAGTGACTTATGTGCTCTCTGCCTGGTACTTCAATCTGGCCTTCCAGTTAATACACACTATGATTAAAGCATCTTTAATCTGCAGTCTGTGGAGACCTGTAGAGCAGTAGCAGCAGCGGGTGTGCAGCCTGATAAGGGTTGTTCACTCTGTGCAGATGAAACTTTTAATATTTATAACTGCTGATTTTTTTTCCTGATGCCTCCTATTGAGGGGAAGGAGGTGAAAGTTTAAAGATAAAAGCTTGATGAAAGACCAGGTGGAATGTTTTTCCAAGGACAGGCAGGGTCTTACAGTCATCTCCACCTACGAGCTGGTTTAAGAACACTGCTTAGGCAAGCACAGCATCAGAGGTGGGGGATGAAGACTCTGGGAGACCTTCAAGGCTTGTCTCAAAATGCACCCAGGCTTTAAGCTGCAAGCTCCTTGGAGCTGCCTGTGGTTTGTCTGGTCTGCAGCAAGCCCTGCCAGGCAGCACCACAAAAATCACTCAGCCACACCAGCTCAGCTGCACAGACTTCAAGTGCTCCCACCCTTTCCAGCTCAGCGCTGAAACGCGCCGAGATCTGAAAACACCACGTCAGCCCCAACCCTCCACCTCAACATCGGCGGGAGCTGCTCCGGGCAGCGCATGTGGCACTGGGAATGCTCCTAGAAAAATGAATTGCATCTTCCTCCAGCCAAGTCACTGTTAATGGCTGTACAACTCGGGAGCCACAGCTGCTGAAACAGATGCTGGTGCCTTTGCAGTCTTCCTCCTGGGAAAAAGCAAAACCCCCAGTTTCCAGTAGCATCCCTTTTCCAGCATACTGGTAATATTTTAGTCATGTGGTTTAGTCTGTCTCAGGGCACTGGTCTCTGCCCACAAGGCAGTAGCAGGTTGCAGCAGAAGGCAGAAGCTGCTACTCTCCACTACTGCCCACCAACTCCACCTGCTCCCTATGCAGGGTACCCTTGTTTGGTGCCAGGCTGACAGACAGAGGCACATGGCTTACTCAGCCCTTCCCTTTCTGCTGACAGAAAGACTCTGCTTACTCTCTACCCCTACATATGAACCCAACCACACTCCCTCATTTTCAACACCATAAGACCAGGACTCACCCCACGCCCCAGTGGTTTAATACTTGTGCATTAAAAACAAATCCTAACACTCCTGAGTGTCAGTGTTACAAAAGATATGAATGATGCTGCCCAGCAGTAATTTCAGACAGATACAACTGGGACAACCCCAGTAAACCAGAAAGATGCAGAGAGGTATTCAACAGATACATTCCTACCAATATTCAGTATATTCATTTATTTCACCTGAAAGATGGCACACATACCTCCTTCAAAGGTAGCTACATGACCTCATTACATAGCATGAGAGCACTTCAAAGCATTTACCAAACACATACAGACAATGTACATATGACATAGGGAGATACATTTTACAGCTGAAATACAAGGCTTGGGTGAACCTGAACCTCAGGTTGTAAGTTATCATCTCAGCCATTCTGCCTTCCTACCACAGATACCAGAAGTCAAAGAAAAAAGCCAGGGAAGAGACAGGATTGCTTTTTCACCAGAGAAAAATCCTGAAAAACACCCCAGAAATTAGATTTCTTGGCCTCCACTTTGACTGTATTTTCTCCTCCACAAAACATTATTTCAAAATATACAAGTAGAGTTAAAGTCTAATCAACTAACATTAAATTGTTGAAAATTGTTAAGGAAAAAAAAAACATCCTGAGTTTATCTGCATTCTTAATAACAAGTTTATTTCAAATTTAAAACATCGTGGGGGAAAAAAAAACAACAAACTCCCCAAAAAAATCCTATCTGAAGGAATTTCTGCATGGCTTCTGGAACTATATGCAAAATCCAAATTAATAAGACCACCTATTATTGGTGGATTAGTTAAAACCTCATTAGCAACTGGATACATACTGGCCAGAGCTCCTACCACACTTGCAGGCTCTAAGT
This sequence comes from Chloroceryle amazona, assembly GCA_027560015.1. NCBI lineage: Eukaryota > Metazoa > Chordata > Aves > Coraciiformes > Cerylidae > Chloroceryle > Chloroceryle amazona. Next base: position 9,289 of record JANHFX010021415.1, on the reverse strand, counting down.
AAAACCACACCAAGCTGCTTACTGTCCTGAAGCACAAACAAAGGAATAGACACCTCAGTTGGCCTCTCCACTTAGAGCAGTCACCAGGATTATGCTCATTTCCAAAGCCAATGAGCATTTTAAATTAAGCAACCTTACAACATGAGATGGATGTACTGGAAGGAACATCGGCCACACTTCACAGATGGAATTACCCAGCATCAGTCTGAGTTGGTTTTGACAAATCAGAGCTTGCAGTGTCTCGAACATGGGAGAGAGAAATAATTACATAGGAAGCTAAATATCCCGCTGAAGACATGACTTTAAAAGTGTGTATCAAAAAATATACTTAGACTATCATCAGGTGTTTACAGATATGTATTGAAGTCACTTGCTACAAACAGGGTGTCAGTATAAAAGTAACACATCTGAGAAAGAAGAGCAGTAGCCAGAGACTGCAGTTCCCCAGTCCCATCGGATGGCAGCAGGATGGTCTGTTGATGGTCACAGCCAGCACCAGCAGCTGTGGAGAAAAGGGATGGAATCCCAGCGAAGAACAAGTCCAGAAGACGTTGCTCTGAGGAAAGTATCTGCCCAAGTATCAGGTGGCAGCATGGAAGTGTTGAAAACAAAGGGAAGTCCATCCATGGGTAGTGGCAAAGGTGGCTGAAGAAGGCTGCACTTTTCTCCAGCAGTCCAGCTCTTATCACATGAAGGTACTTCAGAGGCAGAACTGCTGAGCACAACATAAGAGCTCTGTGCATGTCCCTAAGATCAGTCAGCTGTGCAGATGTGTTTATAAGAGATCTTATCAATCTAAAGTGAAGTGCTCTGCAAAAATATCATTTTTCTTCCCAAACAGACCTCGTACTTGCTCAAACTCCAGGGGCACATCAATAGCCTTTTTCTTTACTTCTTTATCAAAAAGCTAGAAAGAAAAAAATAGAAGATATTGGCAAAATGCAGTACAAGGTCTTCACCCCGGCTGATACCACCACTCACTCGATCTAGTGGATAAACCTTTTAGATAAAGCCAGCCCTGTCACCACTGCTGCCTCATGCTCTGTTACGTAAGAGAGATTTTCCTGGTTTTCCCTGGCTCTGGGAAACCAAAAAGTCAGTCTAGCTCCCTCCCCAGCAAGGACATGGCTACTGTGTTCAGAAACCAGTCTCCTTTCCTGTAGTTCCTCCATGAACAAAGGCAGAGCAACTCTACCTCATAACCTGAGAGCTCCAGGAGCCCTGATAAGTCATCCTCCATTTCAGACAGCGAGTGGTTCAGGACAGCGGCTGCCTTGGCCACATCTGGGTGATAATGGTTTTGTAGAGACTGTAAAAGCAAGACAAATAGGAGAAGGTCTAGTAAGTGCAGGGTAACACACATCCATCTGGAGTCCCACACAGGTATCTGCCCCTTTGTTGGTCAGATCTTCAGTGAACATCAAATTCTGGCAGAGACAAGTTTGCTGTACAGTGCTACTACAGAGCTTCAAGAAATCCTGATTTCATCCATCCCTCAAACACGTCAAAGGCCCCTCTCAGATGGTTCACATTCAACTCAAAGACAGATGGACTCCTCCACAGGCCATGCCTACAGTGCATGACCCCATTCTGCCACCTCCAACAGCCCTGATGCCACATCTGAGCTCCTGCTCTGGGCTTCCTGTTCCTGCACAAAATTCTTCTTGCTGCTTCAGCCCCTTACACAAAACCATTGTAGAATTTAAATGGAAAATGAATCCTGGCATTAAGGTTTTAGAACCATCAGGAGTAATTTAACCAATTTCAACCTTCACACACCATCCTACAAACGACCCAGGTGAAAGGTGAACATTACAATCTTCTGTAGCATTTTTAAACCCATTTCTACAGGATGACCTGGCTGTACCCAATTAATTTTCATCAGTGCTCAGCAAGCTCCTCTCTCCCCTCCAAAGCAAATAAAAAGCCTCATACATTCGCAGCTATTTAGGCTGTTTCAGCTGTTAACTGCACACTTTTGAGCTGCACGGTAAAATGTGAGCTCACAAGTCACCTACTAATTAGCATGTACCATTTCTCTAGTGTGCAGAATCCTTTGCCTCTTATGCTAGGATAGAAAAGGATGTAGAGTAAAAGATCAGCCAGAAACTCATCTCATTTGCCAAGACATATGTCAGCAGGTTCTCGTAAGTGGGACTGCTCCCTGCCAACACGTGTCAAGGAGGCAGCAAGGGTGGGAGAAGCCCATACCAGACACAGATGTTCCTCTTTAGCTGACATACCTGAATCTCCCAGAGAGAGCTCTGCAAAGCCCTGCTTTCAGATGGCTCCTCCTCCTCCATAATATATGGATCTTCTGACATATCTAAGGAAAGAGAGATACAGAGCTAATACCTGCTGCGAGAGGTACATAACCCCGAAGGGAACACAGAGCCCCAGAGCAGTGCTGCAGCCAGAATTGCTCCTTCCCACGATATTCAAGGTCCAGGAACAAGCCAACCCATCTCAGTACCCAAGAGTCACTGCTGGCAGCAGTACAGAACTGTATTACTTTTATAGAGCATGTGAAGTAGGGTACAAAGAACTGGGATAGTCTGATGCAAAGGGCAGCTTTGAATGGTCACGACCAATGTTCAACACTGGTCAGTTAAATCACAGATGAAGTAAAAACTCAGCAGACTGCTGAGGCCCTAGTGGAGCCACCTACACAAAAACATTACAGGCAGAAATTGAGGAGGTCTCTAGTCCATGAATTTGGTCTCCTTTCTCTTTTCTTTATAGTCTTGAGGTGAACAACACGGTACAGCTCCTGAAGTCCTTCAACACTTGGAAGTAGCCTGGGTCAGTGCATCAGGCTTGAAGAAACCTTACCCAGGGAATCACAGAGGCAGGTGAGCCAACTGTGAGGCCCAGGGTCAGAGAGGAGCAATGCAGGCAGGTCTTTGAAGTCAGAGAACATGCAGGAGCAGCCTGCTGGCCCTTCACAGATTCACGGGACAGAAGGATCCTTCTAAACTTTGGAACTGGGACTGGGATCTCCCCTCCTCCTTTACAGGAACCCTCTCTTTATGTTGTCTCAAGGTGTTAACACCAAACTCCTGTGCCCACCTCCTCTCTTACCTTCCGGGCCGCTAGGTCTGTGTACTAGCACCCTGCAGGCGGGGTGCCTCCGGAAGAGGTTACAGATGAAGGGAATGACCATGAGCAGAGCCTCGGGAGGAGCAGTCAGGGCCAGCCGGGAGAGGCGCTTGATAAACGCTGCCACCAGGTACGCTGGCAAATGACTGTTGGAAAGGAGACGGAGGAAACCAGCGTGTTGAAGTCCTAGCAAGTGAGCCAGCAGCCTCCCCAGTCCAAACAGCATGTGGGGTTAAAGGCCAGTGGGGCTCTTTGGAATTTTTGGGCTATGGAGTAAAGAGAAGCTGCAAGAACGTTGGTTTCAAGCAGTATTACAGGGTCTTGTGCACTCTCTGGAACAAATCGGGGGGCATTTCCATTCCATGCATGAATAAACTCAAATCACTCTGTGATTCAATCCAGATATATGGCACCACTCCAGGCACTTGCCAAGCTCAGCCCTTGTACACGGTTATCCACACAGCAGTCTCTATTCAGCCCTTTTATAAACTCCTGAGTGCTTGGCCAGGCAACCTTAATTACAGTCGTCTAATGTTGCTTTATGCATTTAATTAATACACAGGCCACAGTGTTACATCCACATAATACTTCCAGGACTAGAGCAAGTGCTGCAGCTGCTAATGGGAACATAAAGCTGCTGTAATGTAAATGTGCAGGACAGTTTGTTTGGTTTTTATGTGGTAAAAAATGCAAATTTCAAATAGCAATCAGCTCATCCAGGCACTTGCTTCAGGTCAGAAGAGCCAGGATGAAAGATGACAATTTTCAGGCACTCGGCCTTCAGCCCCAGGGCTCACTACACCTGTGAGGCTCAGCAAAGCCACTGCTCAGGACACCATCTGTCAGATCTTGTTACTCTCTCCAAAGTACACTAAGAATACAAGGGGGTTGATATTAAGTGCCTAGTGCTGAATTGTAAAGAGTTACTCTTGGCTTATTTTAGAACATATGATGGCAACTATACGACCAGCTGCTTATCTACTTTCTTCCCTGTGTACACTGAATTGACAGCATCAAGACTGACTGTCAAACACGTTATATTTCAGTGCTGTATGTCTGCAAAAGGTCATCAATTTGTCAACAGCTTTATGATCTATAAAAAGCCTGCGAATGTTACTTTTCCATATTCATAAAGACAGACCAAAAAATCAACACTTTCATTCAAAGTGGAATACAGGTCAAAATATACCCATAGTCACTTGCAGATCAGACTCTGCTAACTAACTGTATTCTTACTCTCTGTAACTAGATGGCAAATCTTCAAAGATAGCACATGAAAAATTACACAACACTATACTAACACTCTTGGATTTCATTTTCTCAGTGTAAATGAATCTAATTAAGCAGGCACACTGAATACATTATAACCAAACATGTGGGGGACTGCTCAAGAACAGTCTCTGGCCAACAGAAAAGCAAAAATACATGTGTGTCTGTAATAAGGATGGTACTTACGATGAAGACAAAAACAGATCAGTCAAGTGGAAAAAGCGGGCTCGGTACTTCACATGATATATAGAAGGGTCTAAAAGACTGTACAGCTTTTTGTAAAAATCAGGGTATTCCCTGTTAAAAAAGGAAAAAGACAACACCCATTAGCATACAACAGCACTACACTGTGCCTAAGTGTTTCTGTGCTGTCATGACAGACCACCCCAGACCACTGCTGTGCTCTGTTTATTCTCTCCACAGCTACCACTTGAAAACAAGCTGTAAGGTGAACTTATGGCTCTGGCAGCGCTCAGACACGTTCAGGATGTGCAGCCACGTTCACTGCCTGCAAACGGTACAGGATCCAGGGAAAGGCACACCAAAGACTAGGGCTTCACTGTGTAATCAGATCAATGGAAACCGACTTTTGAGTACTGAGCAGCCATGGTCTGGAGAAGAGGATATTTAGGCTCAGCTGAAAAAAAGGTCAGACTACCAGAATTGCTCACTGAGCCTCTTGTGCAGAGTTTAGCTTTCTCACGGGCAAATGAGCCTGCAGACGTGTAGAATCCATTCCAGCTCCTTTCTATAAAGGTATAAATGCAAAACCCCACGTTCCTTTAAACAAGACACTCTTTCCACTTACAGATTGTGCTGATGAATCAGAATGAATAATCCATTTAAGGCTAGTAGACTGATTGCACCACCTGCAAGAAAGTCAGGAGGTATCAAGACAGTAAGAAAATAAAGATCACTTCAACTTGTTTCTATAATAAAACCTTCCCACAAGGAACACAAAACTGAGTACCTCAAATGAAAGGCAGCAAGTAACCCAATTTCATCTGAAGCCATCCAGAGGCTCATAAATTACGTACAAAGATTAAGCTGGGGTTTAGAAGAACAGACTCTGAAGGACTGAGAAACAAAAGCATGCTGCTCTAGTCCCTCAAGAAAGCCACACTGGGGAGGTAAAGACCTCCTCAGAAAGGACATTTCTGTAGGAATCTGCACATCCTCTGTCCAGACACAGGCCAGGTATCAGCACTGCTGGTGGAACTCCGTATTTACATCACTCCAGTACACTACTCTTCCCCAAGCTTTAAGTATCATCTTCCTTACATACTGTGAGCAACATTACTAGGAAACACAAGTGAAAACATCTCACTTGCAGGGACAATGGAGTTCACAGTAGCTCCTTAGCTTCATCACAGCCAAAAGTGCATCTATTTCATCACCCAGGACACAGCGCTGGCATCCAGCAGCCCTTCCAAGTACTCTTCCCTAGGTAGCATGCTGTGGTCTCCAAGAGTACAAAAAACCTGCTGTCACTCACCTATGCCATAGGCTACTGTCAAGAAGTCTATCATGAGAGTGGGCTCGTTCATGTAAGGCAGGATGGAGTCATGCATAATGACAAGAACTTTTTTGTAAAGGCCAGTGGGTAGCTGTGAAGGACAAAATACAGCAAACATTGCAGGGAGAACACAGAGAGCAGCAGCAAATCATGGCTCAGAAAGGTTATGTGCAAGCAAAAGGGAATGTGACGGGAAAATACAGGATGGCTGGAAACAACAGTTCCCAAGTGGGAGAGTCTAGAGCTGGACCCTGACAATTAAATTAATTCAAAGAAGCAGGTGTTCTCAACTAGAAGCATCATCACAGTTCAGAGGGGAAAGTCACAGCAGAAAGTCATGGGAACCTTCAACTTGGGAATAGAGATTATTACGCTGCAGATCATTCCCGAGAGGCAGACTTGTTGAAGGCAGGAAGAGAAAGTTGAGAGTAAGGAGAGGCAGCAGATTGCACACGAGGTCATGTTTATAGACAGGAGAACAGTCCAGAAGAAATGGTGACTGGGCTGTTCTCACCTGACACTGAGAGCATGGGGACAGGGGGGGTGTCCCACCAGGAGCCCCGTGCAAGGACAGCCACAGCCTCTAACCATCAGCAACTGGAAAGCCATGCAGATCCAAGGCAGAAGTAACACTCACCTTGTACTTCAGAAAACAGAGCCACATCTTTTGAAACGCCTGCTTGTGTGCCTTGAAACAGAATTGAAAGTGAAAGCAGGGAGGTAAATACATGGTGCAGATAAAGCTCTAGAGAAAGCAGATAAAATTTCATCTCTGAAGCACCAAATGAACAGTTACCTGCAGCTTTGACACCTTCAATTCCTCCCAGTTATCTAAGAAGAAAGGGAAGACAGATGTTGAACTTGAAATGGATGTTAAAATAACTCACATGGCCCTTTTTTTACTTAGTCCTTTGATACCCTTAAAATCTGGGCTGAAGTCCTTGTCTTGACACAAGGCCATGACAGACCCCACTGCAGACTGAGGAATGTGGATTCTGTAATACTGTTTAGCTTCATGGTGATCACAGAAGCACAAGTTTCATTAGCAAAGCATAATAGAGTCTTTACACAAAAAATCTTAAACCTGATTTTCCTTTTCACACACGGTTCATTATGTGGAGCTTACTCACCTTGCTTCACCATGAATTTGACCAGGTCACCCTCTTTGCTCGGCATGTTAATGGGTGAAATGAGGGAAAATACATTCTGCTGGTAAAATGGCAGCGGCCTCTGAGAAAAGAGGGGTATAAACAAACATGAAGCAAGTTCCAAAATGGACGGTATGATGCTGGACTTCAGTATTGCCCTATTTCCCCAGCACTGAATGTATTCAGGAAAGAAAAAGGAAAGGAAAAATGCTGGTGGCTGAATACATACTAGTGTATTACCAATTGCTGCCTTGGCCTGGAGCGTTACTTGTTCGCCTAACACAAAACCTGTCTCTGAACTAATTCTGGTTTAATAAAACCAGAGAATCCAAATAAAGAGAACAGACCCTTCTCTGGCACACGAGAGAGGATAGAATTAAAGTTGTGTGTGTGCCACCTGAGCTGCAGATACAGGCAAAAGAGAAGCTAGAGCCCAGAGCAGGTTTTGCAACAGCAGCATTCATGTCTTGAACTACCTCCAATTTCAGACTGAAAACAGTCTTTGTGTAATTGGCAACACTGTGAGCAAGACAAAAAAAGAAGAAAAAAAATAAATTAATCCCTTCAAGTGAGTACCCTCACTTCTCTTATTTCCAAGGTGTCTCACAGAATCACAGAATGTTAAGGGTTGGAAGGGACCTCAAAAGATCTTCTAGTCCTGCCAGAGGAGGGTGGGGGGTCTTTCCATAGACCATTAGTCCCTCCTTGCTTTGTGCACAAGACACACGTTCCAGATCTGTTTATCCAGACCCACCTCAACAGTAACAATTTGTTACCTCTTTTGTCTTCTGCATGACTTGTCCAATACTCTCAGTGACAGCCTTTATGACAAAGTACCGAATGTCATCATACTCCATATATTCTTGAAAGCGAGAGATCAGGAGTGAAGCGTCCTCGTTTAAGGGAAGCAAGCCATCCACAACGACCTAACAAAAGGTTTGCAAAGGAAAGCAACAGGTCAGTCTCTTACAGTACTGCAGCAGACAGTAAGCTGTGATGGCTGAGGGCACCTCCTCAGCTTTCTGAGAGGCAGCTACCATGGCTGCTTGTCCCAGAGCAACATTCAGAAGCCTTTTTGACAAGCCCTCCTGAACTCTGGAATGGGCCCCTTCTACCAAAAGGAGTGTCAGTTGGAATGGCACAGTGGCTGCACCAAGGGCAGCAGCTTCCTTCTCATTTCCCAGTCCTGGCAACAGAGGCCAGAGACTCCAAAAAACCACCCCAGAACTGGTACTTCACAAGCACTCAGGAATGCACTCGAGCCTGTCTGAAGCAGCTGCAGGTGCCACCTCACCAGAGAGAGAAGCTCGAAATCCTGGTCCTCTCTCTACACACCACCCTCCCTCCGCACTGTCAACTCTCCAGCTGGAAATTTTAGTCCTGGAGAAGATGAGCCCATGAGGTCGTGTGTGCCATCGGGTACCAGACAGGAGGAGCTCTTCAGTTCTGCAGCTTACCTTAAGAAGCTCACGAGGAAAGGTTAAACTTCCCTTCCACTCTACTTTGATCAATGGATATTGTGCCTCCAACTCAACAAACTTCATGAGGGTGCAGAGAGATGATTCCTTTAAACAAAAAAAACAACAAAACAATTCAAAATCCCCCACTGCAACAAGGATACCGGGGGTCAGACCCGAAAGAGGCAGCTTCTGAAGGAGGAAGAATGAAGGAAGATGTCCCTCCCAGAGAAAGCTGTGTGCCCACTACTGCAAGCCCAGGGGAGCCTGAGCACCAGCCGTGCCTAGAGCCCAGCCTGTCCTCCCACACCGAAATATTACAGCGGTAACTCCATCACTGCAAGGGACCCCCGCGTGTCAGCGGCTGGCTCAAGACCTACCTTGACCTGGAAGTCATCGTGCCCCATCAGCTCCGCCAAGCAATCCACGCAGTCCTTGTAGCGGTGCCTCATCCACATCTTGTACTTGTCCTCGGCGCTGCAGCCGTCTGAAGGGTGAAACGGACAAGCCGCGAAGGCTCAGCGCGGCCGGGTCGAGCCGCGGGCTCCGGGCCCTGCCTTTCCCGGTTCACCGCCGCCCGAGCCCCCCCCGCTCTCGACTCACCGGCCAGAGAGGCCTCCTCGGCGGGCAGCGGGCCTACGAACAGCTCCCTCCGCTCCAGCAGCGCCCCGAAGAGCCGGCTGCAGGTCCTGACGGCGCAGAGAACATCCTCCGCCTCCTCCTGGCCCTGGGAAGAGCGCGGCTCTCAGGGCCGGGAGCCGGCGGGGCGGCCCCGCTCCCCGGCCTCGCTGCGAGCCGCG
>JANHFX010021414.1:80821-106012 GCA_027560015.1 Chloroceryle amazona | reverse complement strand
TCTTCCGGCCGCCAGGCCCTAGCCAGCAACATATCCCCCCTCCCTATGCATAACTAAGTTAGCAAAAATATCTAGTTTTATACTTTATAATAATCTTAATATATATATATATATCATAAGCTTGAGCCAGCAGCATCACTCTTATTTTGCCTAGAGACTGTTCCATGACTTCCTTTCCCACTTTCTCCTCACAGTATCAGGGAAGAAATCAACTGTTCATATTCCAGATACCACACGCTCCCTTGTATATGTATAGATAGAACAAGATAGAACAAGAGGGAATGGATTCAAGCTGCAACAGGGTAGGTTTAGACTGGACATCCGGGAAAAATTTTTCAGAGAAAGAGTAGTCAGACAATGGAATAGGCTGCCCAGGGATGTGGTTAAGTCACCATCCCTGAATGTGTTTGTTGTTTAGATGTGGTGTTGGGGGACATGGTTTAGGGGTGAACTTTGTAGAGTAGGATTAATAATTGGACTCAATGATCCTAACAGTCTTTTCCAACCTGAATGATTCTATGATTCTATGTATGAAGGGCAATCTAAGGGTCTGTTCACTTCTCATTTTCTTACATCAACATGGCCACCTTCTACTGGAAGCTAATAGAGTTTAGCAGAGGAAATGAGGGTTTTCCTGTGCCAGGGAATGATTCTGAGCATGTTGTATGCTAGTGTACATACTAGTCTGTATAAGTGTAAGCATAGACTATATTTGAAAATTTCTCAAATGTCATTATTTGATAAAATCTATTTTTCTCATGAAACTTATAGGTATAAGGGCAGTAATATGATATTTTTATTATTATTATTTAGGAGGGGAAAGAAGTGTACTTGAGCATCTAGGGAAGGAGAGGTAACTTCAAATTGCTTAACATGCTGAGCTACAGGCAGGTACCTATTTAATCTCTTCCCTGAGTCAAAGTGCCATAAAGCAGTTCTGCTCAGTCCAATAGAGGACTGCAATAGAGCTTCACACTCTGAAGACAATCTTTAAAATGTTATCCTGCTGATTTTGATTGAAAGTTTATAAAACCTTGCCGCTTGATATATTTACTGACATTTAAGATGATTTATTCTATAGGCTTTTGTACCTGTAATCATATCGTTCCTAGGGAATAGTAGCCCTGATTTTTTCATGCAGTTTCCCTCACCCCTTCTGCTCTAGAATAAAGTATCAAAACTCTAAGGAACTTACTCTGGTGTAGAATGGATTCTCTTATCTTCATCTATATCCAATGTCAATATGTTTTGATTATATTAAATTTACCCAGAATTTATCATATTAGGTTGACTGTCTCAGTTGTTAAAAATAAGTTTAGGAATCTTAATCTTCAGTGTCATGCTGTGTGCCTTTCAGTTCATATAATTTACACAAATAAACTTAGGTATCATATATAATTTGTTATGCTAGATATTAAGGTATATGTATATGATTATACAATATTATCTTCATATTGTCATTCATAACAGCATTAAACATCAGATGCTTTTGGGTGTACCAGGAGCTATCTCATTAAGCTAATAATTAGGCATTAGGGATAAACTCCTGCCTTCATGGCCTGAAGCTCCCGTTTTTTATTCAAAATTATGCTAGAGATGGTTTATATACATCTACTCCTTTTGAAAGTGAGAGTAGATTTGCTATAATGTACATATTGGAGAAAGAGCTAGAGTTCAAAGTGCTTTTCTCTCACTCACCACAACTTTTGGTAGTTGAAGATGTGAGTGGAAATATATGGAGAAAGGAACTGGGAATATTTATGTAGAAATCAGAGACTGGTATAGGTAGGAAGAGGATGTTTGATTAGCATGCTTCAAAGCACTTACAGGAATGAGCACAATACGTTCATTTCACACCCAATTTACAAAATAAGTACTTCTCAGAAAAAATGTAAATATGTTACTACTGTAATTAGCAGTAATTTTATTTTTATTTCTAATAAGGAAATAATATCCATAGTGTTGTATTTCAAATATACACTAATAACTCAAAAAATTTAAAAGCCTATCCTGACATGAAAATAAAATACAGTAATTTTCTCTTTAAATGATGCCTGGAGCAAGACAAGTAATAAATTAAGTATCTACCATAAATACAATAGTATTTTAAAATGCAAAAGCCAAAATAATTAAAAGCTTGGGTTTCATCAGCTAAATTAAAGGATCTAGAACTTATTCATTATATTTTTATTTTGGCATGCTTTTACATTAAGTGACAAATCTAAATTATTTCATTATTAGATTATTTGGTTATTTAAAGTTATTTGATTATTAGTTTCTTAATTTGTTTCATTTAGAACACGGATGTGCAGATGTACACTGGATTCTGAAAGTTCCCTAGTCTTACAGAAAATCAGTGTTCCACATGATCTCTTACATCTCTTGCTATGTCTCCCAATTATATGCATCAAGATACCCCTAATTTGTTTAAAATTTTTTATCTCTGGGGATTTGCACTAAATATATATCAGATGCTGCCTATTAATCATTCACAATGATTAACACAAATTAAAAAATTATTAGGTAAGGTCATATAGTTTTGCATCTAACTTGTAGAAGTAATACTGAGACTCTAACAGCTAAACATATTGACCAACACTGTGAAAAACAATCTGAGATAGAGTGATACCTATATTAAACTCTATAATGGTCATTGTGACTGTCATGATGGCAAACACGGATAGAACTCAAGTTTGAACTCTCAGCTGAAATGTAAGCATTCCATGATCTCATGATTTTAGGAATTTTTTCATATGTGGAAAACCATGGGACAAAAATCAATGCTGTCTTTTTCTTTCTTGTATTCTCTCTGGTATATTAATTATTTTTTGCCATTTGCAGTTAAAGTTCATAAGCATTGGATCAATATGAAATCACAGGATCTCACCACTTAAACTTGCCTTTGACTGAGCTGAGTTTAACTTATTTTTACAACTGGCCAAGTGATCACTGCTTCACCTGTTTTATTTAGCTGGAGCTCTGTGAATGCCATCCATAACAAAAATCTTACAGAAATAGTCATGGCAACAGAAACAGTTGTTCTTCTGTCAGCTGAAGCTGGGAGAGGCACCAGTGCAACTTTCACACTTCAGATGGGCATCAAAGAGAAGGAAGTGGATTGGGATAACAAAACTTGAAAATAGGCCCACAGCAATCCCAAGTCCGAGGAGATAATCTATCTTGAACTTCCATCAGAGAGGGACAACTGACAACCTGCTGTGATCACACCATGGGTCTGCTTGAGGAAGACTGGTGCCACTGACCTCTGGACATATAGAGGTGAGCAAGTTTTCTTGCATAACAGTGGTAAAGGCGTTCTTATAGAGGATGTACTGTATAAGTTTCCTACATGTAGATTTGAGAATTTTATGGCAGCTGATTTAGTATTTTTAAAATATCACAGAATGGTTGAAATTGGAAGGGACCTCAGGAGGTCATCTGGTCCAACTCCCTGCTCAAGTGACGTGTGGAATTAAACTCTGCAACCCGAGATAGGTTATAAAGTAGGCAAGTTTATTACGGCGCCGGGCACAAGGGGGATTGCTCTTAACTTTTGCACTGTACTTCAAAGCAAGCAATTATTTATAATGAGAAATATACATATTCATTGGCAAAGGAGAGGTCATTACAATTAATTCCAGTAATAGGTTAGGTTATTATAATTATTTCTGGGAACTCATTATCATAAGTCTCCTCCCACTGATGCCTGTGCACTGTTGTCTGGTGGCTGTGGGCTAGGTTCTTCTGGAGGAAAGTCCACCGTCTTCCTCACAGTGTATCTTTACCTTTGACTCAGAATGCAAGGTTGTGCTGAACCAGCAACTGCAGAACTGGTATGATCCAGTTATCTCTGGAGGCTCCTCTTTGTTCCTGCTTAGCTCACAGTTAGTCCCTCTTACCTATACGGACCAAAGTTACTCAGGACAGTCTAGCAGGGTTAGTTCCTCCTATCTATACAAAACATGCTACAGCTACAAAATTAAAAGACTACAACACAACATTTATGTCTCACAAGCAGGGCCACCTAAAGTCAGTCACCCAGGACTATGTCCAGACAGCTTTTGAGTATCTTCAGGAATGAAGACTCCGCAAACTCTATGAGCAACCCGTGCAGGTGCTTGGGCAGCCTCATAGTAAAAGAAGTGTTTCCTGATGTTCACATGGAAGCTCCTGTATTTCAGTTTGTGCACTTTGCATCTTGTCCCGTCACTGGGCACTACTGTCTTCTGTACACATTGATAAAATCTCCCTAGATTCTTCTCTCCTCCAAGCTAAACAGCCCTATCTTTCTCAACCTTTTCTCATAAGTAGACATGCTGCAGTCCCTTCACCGTCTTAGTGGCCTTTTGCTGGAATTTATCTAATATGTTCCAGTCTCTCTTGAATTGAACCCAGAACTGGACCCAGTGCTCCAGATGTGGCCTCACCAGTTCTGAGTGGAAGGGAAGGATTGCTTCCCCTGACCCACTAGCAACACTCCACCTAATTGCAGCCCAGGATACCATTAGCCAAGGGCACATTGCTGGCTCATGTTCCAACTTTGTATCCACCAGGACCACCAGGTTTTTTTCTGAAAAGTTTCTTTCCAGATGCATGCTCCCCAGCATATGCTGGTGCCTGGGATTATTTTTCCTCAGGCGCAGACTAATGATTTCTCCTTGTTGAACTTCATGAGGTTCCTGTCCCATTTCTTGAGCCTGTAATACATTTTTCATGTATAACAATGTATAATCTTCTGTGTTATGTGGGTGATAAGTATCTTTTCTTCTCTTTACCATGCAGGGAAAAAATGAAATATATGAAATTAGTTTTAAGTTTTATTTAGTGATGGAAAGTACAAACAAACTTAAAAGTCTCAGTATTTACTTCTAAATGTGTCAGATCTTTTGTCCACAGGCTGGTATTAAAAAGAGTTGAAGGCAAAGGAAAAGAGGACAGAAAATAAAACACATTATCAAGAGGACTAAGTTGTGAGTGAGGTTAGTATCAGAAATTGTCAGCTCTTTCCTTGTAGGCATATGTGTCTCTGTCTCCTCTGTCTAGGAAGCTTGGCTAAGAAAATATATATTCTCAAATAGCACATGCTGAATAAAAGAAAAAAATGCACAAAAGATAATTATTAATGTTGCTGTAATGGACTGTAAAAATTAGGGAAATGTAATATACTATTCTAAAAGTCATAACTCTATGCATAACTTAAAGTAGCCTTTTAGTATTTTTGTTTTCATTCTATGCAGACTATATAGTACTGCAACAATTTTCCAGGTCAAGAAACTTCTCATCACTCTACCAGCATCCTTTCATGGATCTGTTCAGTTAAATATCCTTGCAGTTTTTCTATTTCAAGTAGGATTTTCTTTCCTTCACTAAGTGATGTGGAGAGGCTCAGTCATTATTTCCCAAGGTCAGAGTTTTCAGTTTACACTGATTTCACACACTTTTCCTTGTGCTTTGAATTTTTTTCTTTCTTTGTGTTGCTTTATGTGATCTGGACACCTTTCCTCAACAGTTCATCCCAGAATTAATTCTGTACAATACTTTCTCTTCACTAATCTGTTCACTATGACAGTTTTATATAAAAGTTTATATGGACATAGATTCTGTTCTATGAATGAAATGAAAAACATTTTTCTGTAAGGTAGGATGTTCTTATTATGTTTTTAATAAGAAGACAATTGCTTATTTCATTTTCCAATTCTAATGAGAAATTCCATTACTTAAGATTCTCTACAGACATAAACATATATATGAAATGTTATAATATTGATGAGATAGCAAAAATGTAATAATGCTAAGAAGAAGCAAAAGTTTTATAATGGAAATGTTTGGGGTTTTTTGTTAAAATTCCTTGTTATAGAATTGTACTTTATATGGGAATTGTTGAACTGTCAGACTCATTAAAAATATAAAAAACTTTAATTCTGGAATGCTAAAATATGTTCTGAGTAACACTTATGCCGGACCATCAAAATGATTTGACAAGTGGAACTTTGGAAATATGCCTTTTCAGTAGAACATCAAAATAACAGACATTGAAAATTAGTCTATTTTATGACTTCCAAGAAGTTAAATTGTGTTATTTCATGTCTACATTTTTTTGTTTGTTTGTTTGTTGACTATGTTTTGATGTTAGACTAGATTGCCTTTCATATGTCATTTTCTTCTCTCAGAAAACTTGTAGACATTTAGGTCAGGCAATCAAATTAAGGCATTTAGATGCAATGCCTAAACTAGGAAATACCCTGGACACTCTCTGTTGATGATGGAAAGAGATGCACTCTTCTAGATTGTTGTTAAGATCTTACAAGGATCAATATCCTTGAATCTGTGGGCATTTGAAATTCTGTGCAAAGTCAGTAAATCCATGTATTTCTATGAAAAAAGCATTTCATCCCGGAAGATAAACATTTTTCAAGTTAATTTTTATGTACCAAAATATCATTTAAAAATAGTTTGGACAAAATTTTAAGGATATTTTGTGGAAAAAAAGGTACTCCAGGGTTTTTCAGGTCATCTTTCTCAGTTTCTACTGGGAAGCTGAGAAATTCCCAAATGTACACTTAAAGTACAGTGAATATGACTGGTTAGTAGCTGTAAATAGGTGTGTGGCTGGAAGGAAGAGAAGGGCAATTGTACCGTAAAAAAGTGATTCCGGTTGTCTGAAATTTTTCAAAATTGAAAACCGACTAATAATGAAAATTATTCTTACAAATTCCCTAGGGCTGTATTAGCTCATTTGGAGTTTTGCGACACAGGGTTACATTTTTAGCTTCTGTTAAGACAATTTCCAATGAAGATTCTTTTTTGTTTGTTTGCTTTTAGTTGTTTGGGTTTTTTTTAAATTAAATTATTTTAAACTTTAAATATCAGAGTAAGGCGTCATCAAAAGTCAGAGCAACTTATTTTCTTTATTTGATTTGTTTAATGCTTTATATACAAAACTGGTGAAAATTACTTGGTTTGATTAGCCCAAGATTTCGGTCTCCTTTCTGGCCCTCCTTATTTAACAGAAAGGCTTTTTTGAAACTTAAATGTCTTGGCTCTTATCTTCTTCTAGAAAGGACTATTTGGTTGAACTTCATCTCTTCACTGATACCTCTCACATAAATGTATCCAGCATTCATCCACATAAGAAATAATTTCTAAAAAGCCACACATAAACCCCCTTCTCTTCCAAAAGTAAAATCATTCTCACCTATCTAGACTTTTAACTTGTTGAGTTTCATCACGGACTCCATGGACTGGTGAATCCCTTGCCAGTCTTTTGCATTTTGAAGCAGAAACAGTTTTTATAGTCTTACTCTTTTGTGAGTTAGCTGGCAGTTACATGTGCGGAGGCTCATTTCTTTGCCATTGACAAAATGTGAACTGAAATAGCTGGAACAGTGTTAAAAATGAACCAAATAAAAATATTCATGCTTATTAATTTTTTAACAAAAATGGAAACACAGTGTCAGAAAATACTCAGAGGATAAAGTTTGATTCTTCTTCTACATTGGGAGTTCTATGTCTATATTCTCTGCTCCATAATAGTTTGCAAAGTTTTGATCTTTCCCACATTTTAAGTTAGAATGTCTGTAATTGTGGTCTTAATCTGTAGACCCTTTGCCGAAAGTTCACTGAAACTAATCTGATCTAGGTGAACAGTGTATTTCATACAGAGCCACGGGATTTTGTTCCACTTGTGAAATATATGATAGACCTCCACAGTTCCTGTGCTTGCATCTCCCCTCTGCAGCAGTAAAGGGGGCTTCTGTGCATGCAGACTTAGGTCAAGTATTGATGTAAGACCATGGAAGAGGATCTGTACCAGACCTCAAAGCTTGGAAATGCTCCAGATTGCACCAGCTGCAATACAGCCTGTGATACGTATGGCTGCATCCAGCTGTCTATCTTTTCTTCCTAGCTACACAAGCAAGGAAGAAATAAAAATAAATAAATAAATGTTAAAAAACGCAGTAGAAATTAAGATTAATTTTTTAAGAGACAAAAGTATATATATCTCAGTAGAAATACATACATTGAAATACTTTTCCACAATAATTTCTGGTTTGTTTTATTTTAATTAATTATGCACTGTTTGCACCTGTCATGAGGCGTCAGTTAAAAAATAAATGGGAAATGAAATCTGTATAATTGCCAGTTAGAAAAGAACAAATGTACAGCACAATGTGGGACCATTGATGAGAAATTCAAAACTCCCATTCTGCTCTGTTACTGATAAAACCATGAAGTTCCAGAGAATTTTATAATATATATATGTATATATATATAATTTTGCATTGTTTATAAGCTAACAATCCTTGTGGTTTCAGTGAAACTGCATTAGTTTTGGTTTAACCATTCTATTTTATTCCTGATGCTTTGTCACTATGAAACCACAAAGTTGTAATGAAGCTCCTGTGCCATTGTTGAAGACCCAAGAATGGAAGGCAGATTTGTTTATTAGGGATGTGGGATGTTGATGAAGTCTTTTATATTTCAGTTGGTTACATACAATGCTAATAAACCTACAGTTTCAAATATCTATTCCTAATCAAGTGGGCAGTGTTTTCCAGGGGGTTTAGCTGTCCTATAAAATGAAATAATAAACTCAAGTCAGAAAAATAATATAAAATTCTTAAACAATATCAGACACAGAGTAGTGTAGGAAATGGAGTTTCACTTATAAATTTCCTGATTGCAAGTAGTGAAACAGTTGAAATTATAAATAATACAGGATCAGAATTTTATGTTTTGCATTTTGTGACTTTTATAGAGCTCAGATGGAACATAAGAAAGAAAGAGCAAAGCTCTCCCCGGGTACTTCATAAGTTGTGGGATGAATTTTCCTCACAGATGCCAAGTGAGCTTTTTTCGCTCCAGTACAATATTACTATAAACAGCAGGGATGCATTTAATTTCATAAAACCTATATATAGCTGCTAATTATAAATGACGAGAATTGATTGATATATACCTGACCTAACATAAGTTCTATTTAAAAGGATAGCCCTCTGTGGTTCAAATTCTAGGTTTTGAGAAGTCCTTTAATGCCTTACAATTGCATATGTTTTACTGGAATGTTTTCTAAAGTTTAAATGTTAGGTCTCCAAAACCACATGAATAGTGAGATTATGCAGAGAGACAAGAAAGCATTTATTAAGAAGATAGAACAGTCTGCAGTCAGGTGCTGGGCTCAGTCAAATGCACTGACAAGCTCCATTTTACAAGTGACTGATCCTTTCTGCACCCCTTTATACCTATTCTTCCTTTGTTCCTCTTTCATCCCCCTCCTGTGCACATTGCTCCATCAATTTGCATAGCTTCAACAACTCTCTGCAATGACTCTCAGGTTTGCATCTTTGTCATCTGCAGAGTCCTGATTTCCTGCAGTTTCTTCATAGCCCATCAGTTAGTGTGACTGACCAGGTTTGTTTCTGGTCATTGTTTTCCTTAAGTTTGTATGTAAGCTCTGTGCCTCTGCATAGTTGTTTATTATTTTCCTCTTCTTCTTGTTATACCATTTTGACAAGGTGCCCTGGAGCAACCTGTTCCAGTGCTCAACCATTCCCACAGCGTGCTGTTTTTTTTTCCCCACCCTGATATTTAAAAGGAACATGAAATCATAGAATCATAGAATGCCTTGGGTTGGAAGGGATCTCTAAAGGTCATGTAGTCCAACCCCTCTACAGTAAGCAGGGACATCCTCAACTAGATCAGGTTGCTCAAGAGCCTCATCAACTCATCTTGCATTTCTCTTTTTGCCTATTCTTTTTTGTTTTCTTACTGGGCACCACCAAGTCTCCTTTGTCTTCTTTACACTGTGTCATTAGGTATTTATATACATTCATAAGATCCCCCTGAATTATTGCTTCTCCAGGTTCATCAATTCCATCTCCTTCAGCCTTTCTTACAGATGCTCTAGTCTCTTAAAAAGTCTTTGTAGCAGTAACAGAGTGTCTTACTGTCACTATAGTAGTGATATTCTCTATTCAAAGAATTACTATTTTAGACTCTTTTATACCGTCAGAGCAAGGGGAGACTAAAGTAGAATAGGAGTTAAAAACATTGGGAAATTTTGACTTTAATCCACAAGCAATTAAACATACTCAGCCAAGTAATGGCGCTGAAATGTCACAATTGAATCTTAGCTTACTTGAAAAAAACAGTATATTCCAGAGTTCACACTGAAAATTAGAATTCTATGTCTGAATCTGTTAGTTGCTTTTCATGGTGAACTCTACAGGCAGAAACAAATAGATTTTGTCCTTGTTTGTTTGGTTTCTCACATCCCTTTATATACATTTACCTATTTTTTTAGTATTACAGAAAGCCAAGTTTAGGTTGCCAGATATTCTGTGATGAAATCCAAAGTTAACTGGGAAAGGTAAATAGCATTTCTCTGTCAAACTGTAAAGCAAGTGTCAGGGCCCTGAGTGACGCCTTAATTGCATTGCCCAGCCTACACTGGACCTTCTCCCAACCCTGCCCAGGACCCCTCTTTCAGCTCAGTCCTAGCCCTGGTCCTGAACTGTCCTGTCTTAACTGGGGCCCATGGTCAGAGGGACAGGTGATGGCCCCAGGTGAGACTGCTTAGGGACCACAAAGGCCATGGCTACCTTCATGGCACCTATTAATGATAGCTAGCTTTTTTTTTTAAGATATCTAAGAAACTGCATTGCAATGCTCAGAAAAGTGGTCATTTTAATATACTTTTTATAAATGCTGTGGGAATATGCAGTCTGATGTGAGGCCTTACGAATGTTATGCAGCATTTGGCCCATGTGGCCAAGCACGTAGACCAAGAATGGATCAGTAGAGAATCTAGGACTTTTCAGGAAGCTTAATATATTCCCTGTGTTCATAACCTTTTCCTTGGGGTGTATGAATAATAATAAAATGGAAAGATAGACACCTTACAATTCTATCTATCTACTACAACTAGGACTGAGGAGCAACTTGAAGTTTGTAGTTAAATAAAAAAAAAAGTTTAAGCTTTATTATAAACTCATCATATAAAATTAAATTCTTCACTCTAATGTACAAAGGACTGACTGTCTAAGAGCAAAAATCAATCTCTTTACTGGGAGTAGGAAAATTTAAAATTTTGTTGGACGTTATACCAAATTAGAGAGGTTAGAGAAGGAGATACTAGTTTGCTACTACAGTTATGTGAAAAAAGATATCTATGGTAGTATCTAATGACGTAGCAGATATCTACAAACAGGTTCTGTAACTTAATCTGCAGGGTAAAATCTGCAGGGTAACCTGGAAATCAGCATGGAATAATCATGCTGATACTGTCAATGTCTGTATAATTTAGCTCTAAAATGAAACTATTGTAGGAATCACTTTCTCTTATTTTTTTCCCCCACATATTAGTAATCTACCTAGTTTTCAAAAACAAAGAAAACTGCTGCAGATGAAAACCAGCAAAACTCTGAAATTACTTTTTCCACAGTTATTAATTTATCCAGCTCAAAATTTTTGTTTCAGTAAGGCTAGGAGAGTCAATAGACTTTATTATCATACTCTTATTCCATCATTTACAGCATGCTGAAAATAGTGTCACTATGCTTTCTTGTAGTAGTGATGGCATTTTAAGCATGAATCTTCAAATTCTCTAAAATTTTAGCTTGAAAATATAAATATATTGTTAATAATTACATTGCTTTGATAACTGAAAAAAAAAAAATGGTGACTGAACATAAGCACATCCAGCGCATTAGGTCTATTTATGAAGAAACACAGAAATGTACTTTTCATTGTCCTTTGGTTAGGTTGCGAAATTGCTTTCCACCAGCATCAACAAAACAGGACACAATTACCTCTGAAAGTTATGCAGACAGAAATTAAGTAAATAACTACCTGGCATTTGAAGAATTACTAAAATGTGATTTTCAAGAAACCAGGGATATCTGATGACAAAATCAATAAAAAGCAGGTATAACCCTACACATTTTTTCATGTTTTTATGTAAAGTAGACCTCAAAATGAGAATATTTCTAAGCAAACTAATACTATTTTAAAATGTCAAAATTAAGTACTCAATTTTTTTAAAACTATCTTCAATTCTTTACACAATGCACATTTATTTTTTTCACAGTGTGATTCTAATCAGTGTTTTACTTTTGATATTCTGTGGTTTTTTTCATGGAAAATAGTCCTTTAGAAAATTATCTTCCTTTCATTCTACTGTCTTTTTTTCATATTACATATAAGATATGCTTAAGGACACTATAATTACCAATCCACTTCTGGCCTCTTCACTCATTCCCTCTTCTGTGTGTTCCTTAGCAATACTACTATTACAAGCTGCTTTGGCTATCTATTAATGTTATTTTTCTTTATCAGGAACTGAACAATTTTATTCCTTCTCTTCAGATGGGGATTATGTAAAATACAAACTTGACACTTGTGCTCCTTTGTTTACATACAAAGACTTTACGAATTCTAATGAAAAGAGGCCTCAAGGTAGGTATATTTAATTATTTTTTTAATAAAGAATTGCTATTTATAAATACTGAAACAGCTTAGGGAAAGTTTTGTAAATCAAGGTGGGGGTCCTGTGAGTTTTAAGGTGTTAACATATGAATTATCAGAATACCTTTAATTGAAATACAGATTTGTAGTAGAAGGGAGGTTCCTTGTATGCTTGCTCTCTGAAGCACACACTGTTTAAGTCATATTATTTAGACAATCTGTATTTAAAACTAAGGGAAATTAAATGGCATTTTTAAAAATCTAGACAATTTGATATAACAGCTCTTCTCATATGCAGGTCATCCTCAGAGAAGTCAGTTATATTATAAATTAGGGATTTGCCTTTGACAGATTTCTAAATGAATAGGGAAGAGCTACCAGAGTAATAACACAATAAAGGCATGTATTCACAATCGGACACAGATGTATGTTAGCTCTGCCCACAGTTAAAGTTTGTGGCAAATCAACCAATATAAACACACACAAAACTGTGTTAAACTGCATCTCTTACTAGAAATAATATCCCTAAGGTTTATTTTCCTATGCCATGAAGTTGTTTAAACTCACGATTTGATACTAGAAAATCTCTACTTTCAGTATCATTAAACAAGCTGGGTTTGTAATAGTAACAATAATGATAATGTGCAAATTGCTAATAAATTTTAGTCTTATATTATGGGAAGATATTTCTGGTTTATGTCAAGTTTCTCAAATTGCTTAGAACTGTTTCGTGTTTTTACTTTTTCAACTAGCCTTTCTTATTTTCAATTGACATTTCACCGTATTTCCCCCAGAACATAGTTCCTTTATCAGAAGATTCAATGGTAAATTCCCAGTGAAGAGCAGTGAGAAGAAGGATAAGGATATTTTGCTACCAAATGTGTTATTGGAAGGATTGGGAAATCTTTGTCTCTTTATGGCCTTGAAGGGTAATTGAAACTGGAAATTTCTCTCATTACTCAAACCAAAAGTAGATCAGATCTAAGACTTCCAGTCATGAGCAGAAAACAGATGTAACTACCTTGAAACCAGATAGAGGAGCCTCTGATAATGAAATGCTTTTGTTGCTATTATCAGATATTTCTTGATGTTGAAGTTAGCTGCTTTTTGCTTCATTGGATGGACATTCAATTACTTAGCTTGTATGGCCAATGTGAGTTCTGAGAATGTGGAAGGAAAGGAGACAATTTATTCAGAAGCAAATATCTGTCAGTAGGAAAGAATTACTGTGTAAGCTATGTTTTGTGTCAAGTGTTCTTGGTAGCCAGTGGGAGCATTCTAAACTGAAATTAAATACCCTATGTAAGTAAAGGCAGGATTGCTAGTTTGCCAAGAAAATGGAAATAAACAAGTGTTCTGTCATTTGAAAGGAAGACATTTATTCCTCACACAGATCAAAGATGCAAAATCTGAACTCTGTGAAAACTAGGAGTGTCACAAAACTTAGGTTTCCCGAAGTCCAGATTTTATTCCCTCTTTTAGTTGATCATACCTTTCAAATAAATTACACACTGATGTTTCCAAAACTATTTTTTACAGATAAAACAAATAGCTATGCTACTTTATTCCACAGAAATAAAGTTTTAGAAGAATGATAAATGCAAAAATAAACTGAAAAATGTGTGTGTGTGTTTTGTAAGTCATGAGATGAGAACATTTTGTGAAACGGCTACTCAGAAGAGATTCTCTTCTTTCAGGTTAAGTGTTTGATCCTTGACAAAAACTATCTTGACACCTGGCAAGACCATCTGTCCTTATCGTTCTGTTCTGTGCTTTTAGAATGTATTTGGATGTCAACTTATTGAATGTGGAAATATTACATTAAAAATAGTAAGAATATAATACCTTATATGTCCATAGTCATATGTAGCCTAGCAACCCAATAAATGTGGTACTGAATCAAGCTGAAAACAGAGTCCACAAGGCTTATCAGACTTTTTAAAATTTACTTTAGCTTGTCTGGAGCTGTGTTTTATCTTATCTTATTTAGCTGTAACAAAAATTATCTAAGGTCCAAATGACTGTTATTTACCTTGTTTTAGCTGTTTCACAGTTGTCACATAATGCTTATTACTGTATATATTTTAACTTATAGATAGTAGCAACAACTGTTTCTTCTGTACAGAATGAACTATTTATGACCCTTTATACAGTGTGGTGGAGTATTCTCTGTAGTGTGACAGCAGAAGCCTTGAAAGTTCAGGCACAAGATAACACTAGAGTTCCTGGGGTTGTAAACAACTAATCACTGGTCACTTTAAAGGGGTGCAACCTTGTAAAATGCAGTAAAAGCAGTTTTCATGGTAAAATAACCCCCAAAGAACAAGTATCCAAACCCTGTAAAACACATGATATATGGTAAATTTGCATGGAACTATGAACCAGTGAAGAAAGTCCATTTTTTTGATAACATACTGCAAGTGGATATAAGAGTGAGGAAAAAGAAACCATGAACACTATAGTCCTCCTGGAAAAAGGATTTGGAGTACTGATAGCCTTTTCTACACTATCCCTGAGTAAATCCATTTACCTTGAAATGCAAAAGGGCCATGGAAAGCTAAGTATAATACAAGATAAAGACGTGTGATTTGTAACTGATAAGGAGGTACACCCATACTAGCTAATAAATATTCTACTCAGTCATTGAAAAACACTTTTACTTGTTGTCAAAAAAGTTTGATACCTGTGACCTCATGGCTAAATCCTTTAGTAACAAATTTTTCGTTCACATCTTGACTTTTAATTCCATGGTTTTATGACTAAATGAAGTTCCCAGGTGCAGTCTGAAAGAGTATAGTAATTATGAACAACTTTAGAAAATTAATAGTATGTTCATTATCTACTCCATTATGGGAGGATCAGAGGACACTAAACAATTCCCTGTACAGCTATGTGCATCTTCTTCGTATGCTAAATTCAGATCCTGGATATACCTTTGAAACATTGCTAAAGGTAACTACACAGCTGCAGATCCTATTGTTATGCTTCACTTTGTTTAAACAAATTAGGAAGTTTCTAAAATCCAGAAGAAAAACCTATTTTTCATACTACACAAAGCTAGCTTGAATAATTTGATATCTTCCTATTTTATTTATTGTAATGTGTAGTATTAGAGTGACATGTCCTTTAGAAGTGTGCCCCATACAAGAAAACCCAGCATAAATATTGCTCAAAGAAGTTGTGTTGCCTATAGGGAAAAAATAAATGCAAACAAACCAAAAACAACAGGACCTTTCAAATACAATTAAATGTAAACCAACGTAGAATAAATCTTGAGTCCACAGACCAACAATGGTAACTATCCTGCTTCCAGACAATAAACATGTCTTACTTCAGGTAACAGCTTTTCTAAAACTAAATTGTGTTATTGAAGGCAAATAAGTGTTTACATTTCCTGCCATCTTATATCTAACATGTGTTTACATTTCCTACACATCTTATATCTAATCTCATAGAAATTAGAGGGTGCATCAGCCTCTACGTGACTTCTGATGGTAAAGGTGCTTACAGTTTTCTGCTGCCCTGTCAGACTGAAGATTGCCATTTAGATAGGGCATGTGAATTGGACATTTGGAGTACTGTAACAGAATCTAGAAGATTGAAAAGCCTTTCTCTAATATATTCAGGCAAGGAGAGAGGCACATAGTCGGAGAGTATGCATTGGGAAAGATTATAAACACTACAGAAAAGTTTTTCAATGTAACAATTTTTATCATGTTTATTAGACATGTCTGCCCCGAAACATAAAATCATCACTGTGTCTCTTCAGTAACTGTAGTTATTCTGTGAAAATCATGAATTATCTGTACAGGTGTGATTGCTGTACTCTGACAGTTATTTCTATGAATATTAGAAAGACTGTAGCTTTGTCACTGCAGACATTCCTCTGGAAAAAGATCATTTTCTTGATAGTTAATCAAGAAATGTTATTTAATTCACTTTCCACTAAGGCTTATTCTTCCACTCCAGCACAACACAGACTTCAAAACAGTAGGTAATTTGTTGAATTACAGTACATGCTGTCTCTCTGTTCTATGAGAATACATTAAGATCAATTAGTGCTTCTATTTCCATAGAACCTTTCATAACCATTTTCTCAAAGTACTTTGCAAAGATTAATACTGCACCTTTTCATGACACCTATAAATCATTATTTTGTTATTATTACTTACTAAATAATCAGTAACAGTCTAAAATGTAGGTTCTAAATTATCCTGCAGCAAATAACATAGCACATTCATTGAGGATACTTAGTAACTTCACAAACCCCTGGTTAAATGTCTTCCTACCAAGACTGAAGGTATGAGTCTAAGCAACTGGTTAAATTTCCATCAACTGTCTGACAAAAGTGAGAATGAGTAACTAATTCAATTAATGAGTTCAATTACTTTTATTTTTCATATTGCATACCTAAGTACATGGGGATTTTGTCAAAGTTTTTGGAGTGTTTTTTTTTTTTTTTATTTGTTTGTTTAAGAACAGGCATGATTAGATACTATAATGCTTTAATATTTTGTGAGACCTTCACTCAGTTGTCACATCTGACAAATGCAATAAAACCCCAAGAGTTTCTTCACTTTCAGCAATTGTGAAAGCTTGAATTCTTGCAGTATTGGTAAATACTCTCATTCCAAAAATTGTGTAGAATAGAATCAAAAGACTACTAAAAGAACTTTTTTCAGTATATAGAATCTCTAAATTTCTTTCACAATTGATTCTTTTATAGCTCTCTGATGCTGCCAGTGAATTTATTTGTTATATGAGAAGTAAAATAGTTTTATTGCAAAACTCAGATACAGAGAAAATGAAAGCATACTAGATATACTGAAAAAAAATGAGAACATATACAAACAAATGCAGAGGAGAAAAAGTCTTTCTAGCCAGTAATCTCATAGTATACTGTGGTTTGACAGACATTTTGTCTAAGCTTTGAATGCATTCTGCTTAATTCACAAAAATAAACTATAATAATGTATCCTCATTTTCCATTTGATCCTTGGCAGGCACATGTTCTAGTTTATATTTAGAAAGTTATGTGAAATATTATATAAGTATGAAAAAATATTAATCTATCTTCCCTCTTCTAATTGGTTTAAGATTCACAGTTAAGCTACACAACTGCAGTATATATATGAAGCTTGAATATTCCTTCTTAAAATGGTGGAGGTTAGCACTCCACTCTCAAATATGTTGCAGATGTACTTTTGTGGATCTAAAATATTAAGACAACTTGTCTATTCTGTGCAAATTCATAAGCTTTCTTTTGGTAAAAAAATCTATAGCTGTGGTCCTGTAATCATGTGAAATTAATTAACTTTACTAAAAGAGAGTTGTGCTGGCTGTCTTGATTTTCAAAGATATTGACTTAAAGTTAGTAGAGATAACTAAATTTATAACTTGATGTTAATGGTCTTGTCTCTGTTCTAAGATTTTAGAGCTACTATATTCACATATGCACATTAGACTAATTTCTTTCCTTTCTACAATCTGCATAGCTTTTGAAAATAAAACACACAGGAATTTTGAGTCCAGTTAACATTACTCATAAACTTCACTGGTTTAACAGTAAAGCAATTATTGATTTCAGTTGGAACACAACTTGATAATACACATCTTTCAGCCCTCCTCTCCCAGAAAATTCTGTATCCTTTTAGGTAGCTCTTTCTGTAAACAGTATGACTGTAAGCTCTGTACCTCATTTTAAATATATCTGCCATCTGACCTACTCATGTAAAAATCTACTGCAAGTGGAAGAGCCTTCTGATTCATAATTTAAGGGAGTCTTTAGAGGAAACTATTCCGCTTGTCTCTAAATGATCAGTGATAGGAAAGGGCAGGTATTTTAGATTGCTTCTGGCAATGAAAAATGCAATATAAAGCACTGTATTCTTAAAGAAATGCATGTAACAAGCTAAAGTGTTGTAACCACTTTACTACTTAAATTTTCATGCAAATTTTGTAGCTACTGTAAAACCATGAAGTCTTTTTTTTCAGACAGCTCCATCAGAATGTAAATGATGAAAAACAGCACAAAACCTGTGAAAAAAAATCTAACACACAACTTCTGTGAACAACTGTGGATAATGAAAATAATTTTAACAAACCCATGCTAGTTACTCCTCAGAGTTGTTCTCTGCTACCTTGAAATTTGTATAATTAATCTCTTCTAGTAGTGTGAGACATTATATATTTTTTTTAATATTCTTGGTATTTACATGATAGATCGTACTGAGATAAGATCTACAAATGCAGTGGAATGTATTTATCTCTTGCTTCAGTGGGCACTCAATCTTCAATTTCAGTAAGTAGGAACTCATCTTGAACCATGCCTTAGAACAGAGTTCTGGCACATAGTCATTGCTTAAAAATTTTAAGTGTAACTTTGGTATCTATAATTGAAATTTCTAGAAGGAAAAAATGAAGGAAATGCACTTTCTAAATATTTTGTCACAGATCATTGAGTTAGCTGGTACTGAAATGATTAATAAGCACTTCAAAACTATCTAAAAACTGCTTTTAAATGATTTATTAGTGTTTTGACCTATAACTGGTCCTGGCACTGTCTCTGCTCTAGTCTCCAACTAAATGGGTATTTCTGTGGAAGTGAATTCCAAAGAGAGATAAAAAGAAAATCCTTTGTTAGGTCAAAAGGAACATGAAGAATTCAGTAAGTCCTACAGTTTTAGATCAGTGGAGGCTATTCTGGTTTTCCTGGGTCTAAAATGACAGAAGCAAGATATAGCTTCCCATTTCGAAAAACAAACAAACCCCATATTATTTTCTCCTTATTTGAATGTCTATCTCAATTAATTGTCATTGGCTATATTTTTTTTTTCTGCAGTGATTTGTAAAACCTCTCAACTCCATATGGAATCTAAGATTTTCATTTAGTTTAAGTTTAATGAACTAAGAAATGATGATGATGTGAGTGGATTGGACTCCTGATTTATTGCTTTTTTAAATGTGTTTAAATCCCTGATTGGTGATAATGCAAAATACGGATCAATTAAGAGCATTAGTTTCATCAACTGTATTCACCTCAGTCTGATAATATGGGCTACATTTCAAGTATGCCATAAATGCTTGTTGCCTTGAAGAGTGAGGAATCTTAGCATGTTTTAGAATTGGTCTTAGCATCTGTTTAGACATTTGGAAGTAAAAATTGTCATTTTGAAAGGCTTCTTGAATTATCACTTTTATTTCTGTATATCAATACCAATTCCTTTCTAAAGGGTTGCTTATTAGGGTTAACTTTGATATATCTAACGAATTGAAAACCTTTTCCAACAATAAATTTTTATTTTAAGTCCAAGTCATTTTGAAAGACTATGAAGGACTAAAACCTTCATAGATTCAAATTATAACCTATTATTCACTGGTCCTTGAAGTAGATTGGCATCCATGGAAAGATGAGTTTAACCTTTATTAACTTGTTTTAGGTTGTAAACATTCACTTTTCTTGTTCCAGTTCCACCCAATTAAACTGAAATAGGATTGCTACCACTGAAACATGCAGCATATGTCACAACACATGGGAAGGACCAACAGCCAGTATTAATGGTAGGCGGCTTCAATATTGCAAAATATGTAGGGCAGACTCTTACAGCTAAAGCAGTTAGAGGGATTTTGAATCTGGTCTTCTACAGGGAATTTCTGTATCACTGTACATTGCATCCCCAATCTTCTGTTACTTCACTTTTATTTCTGTAAACCATCTTTTTTTTTCAGGAACAACACTTGCAGTTGCATCAAATCAAAGCAAGCCTTCTATGGGCTGTTTTCATATGAAAGGGAGGGAAAAGTAGTATATATCTTTATCCATAATATGAATAGTTTTCATATAAGTGCTTTATTTAGAATGTTCCTGTGTCATTCTGCAGTTGTGTATCTAATATTTTATAAATTAATACATTTCTAAATGCTACAGAAGTACTGATTTGTATGGTTCAAAATCTGTTTCAGCACATTTGTTTTTATGGCTGTATCATGAAATGCTTTGAACATACAAGGTTGTGAAATCTAGAAATTAAATGTCAAAAATCAGTGTAACAGATAATAATTAAAACTGCTTATTTTTATTTCAGCTACTTTTTTATCTGCTTCTTATTTTTATCATTTCAGCTACTGAGGACATAACAGAACTTTACCTTTTATATAATAGTTTTCATTATCCATCTCTAATTGTTTCCACTCAGAAAATTAAATAGCTTCACAGATTATAGAATTATAAAATCACAGAAATGTCTGGGTTGGAAGAAACCTCTAGAGGTCATCTAGTCCAACCCCCCTGCTGAGATCAAGGACATCTGCAACTACAGCAGGTTGCTCAGAGCTCTGTCAAGCCCCACCTTGAATGTGTTCAGGGATGGGTCCTCAACTACCATCCCTGGGCAACTTATTCCAGTGTTACACCACCCTCATGGTAAAGAATATCTTCCTTACATCTAATCTAAATCCACTCTTTTCTAATTTAAAAGCATTGCCCCTAGTGGCTATTAGGTCTCCCTGGAGCCATCTCTTCTCAAGGCTGAACAATCCCAGCTCCCTCAGCCTGTCCTCATAAGAGAGATGTTCCGGTCCCCTCATCATCCTTGTGGTCCTTCTCTGGACCTGCTTCATCAGGACCATGTCCTTCCTGTGCTGAGGGCTCCAGAGCTGGATGCAGTATTCCAGGTGAGGTCTCACCAGAACAGAGTAGAGCGGCAGAATCGCCTCTCTCGATCTGCTAGCCACACTTTTGATACAGCCCAGGATGCGATTGGCCTTCTGGGCTGCAAGCACACACTGGCTGCTCAATAATGGTGCTATTTTTCTACACAGACAGAAACACATGCACATATGCATACACAGCTGCTATAGATGGCAATCCCTTAAAAAAGAGACCCTAAAACGTTAAAAAGAACTCATAAACTTAAGGTGTTTATATTAGATACAATCTTTTTATGTCAATATTATGTAATTTAGAAATAGTTCTATAAATGTAGTGTTGTAGTGTCTTATTTGCAAGGTAGAATATTATAGAGGTTATGATCTCCTGTTTGCTATCCACTAAACAATGAACTTTGGGTTTCACAGGCCACAATGTTAAATGCATATGCAGAAATCTTCAGAACATATTGCAAACACACTTGTGTTTCTGTTGATAAAATTAGGATGTTGTGCACAGCATGAAGACATGTCTAAGAGATACGACAGGGAGTACTGAATTTAGCTGATTGCTACAATCAGCTAAATAGCAGGAAATCCTTCTTTTCCAAAAAGTATTGTACTTAGATTTAAGGTGAAATATTCTGTGATGTTTTACGTAAAAGAAGTGGTGGTTTGTTGTTTTTTTTTTTTTTCCCCACTAAATGAAAATAATTTAAACATTAGGAGCTTTACACATGTCACTAGGAGACGAATTGTCTTTTGAAAACTGTTTGAAATAAGTAAATCTTATAATTTCACAAATATTAAATCACAGTCTTAAAACATTTATGAAAGGACAGGCCCATGCAACATTGTAGCAGAAATAAACCTCCTCATAAGAACTGCCCAAAACCTCCCTTCAGCTACTCCCATTGTAGGTAACAGCATCAAGACTACCATAGTAGAAAAAATAAATTGAAGACTCACGATAACTAGAAAGGTATGTGCCATTACAGTCTAATCTGAATTGTTTGTCCTAAGTATTAAGTCCTGGTCACTTGATAATAAAAGATTTTCTTCTATGGCCATTTCTATTAGTTCATCTGACAACAGGTGCTGAAGAGAAGCAAAAGGTTGAGGTGCATGTGAACAGAATTCATGGATATGTGAGTATTGGAGTCTACATTTCCACACTGGAAGACTGACAGAGAAAAACGATCATAGATTTGGGGATTTTACTTTTTAGAAAATAACACTTGAAATTGTTAAATTGGAGATTACTGATTTTCTTTTCTTTTTTCTTTTTTTTCCTAATGTGGCCGAAGTATTAGAAATCCACAGCTTTGTGTAAAACAAGCTCACAGCTCATACAGTTGTTTTGGTGATTTGCTCTAAAAAACCACCAAACAAATAAACAAAAAAAAAATCCCAGCAATCACCAACCAAAAATAATTAAGCACACAGGGGAATAAACAGCAGGATCTTGGCAATGTTATTGTCCTATTGTTTGTCATGCCAAATAAATTTAGGCTTGAGGGGTTTTGGGTTTGTAGCAAATATTTGGAAACATTCCTGTCCATTTCCTCACTGCATCTGATTTTCCACATAGGACCGGGCATAAAATCTGAGAATTCTTCTCTCACAGTGAGATTTGTTATGGCTTGCAAATTAGAAATGGTAAAAACATGAATGATTTAGTTGTTTCTGAAACCAATATTGCCTGAATCAAAAAGAATATTTAAATATACCTAGCAAAATGAGTTTCATTTAAAAATTTTTAAGGTAAGTAAGCAGGTTTTGGAAACAGTTTGGAGCTCTTGCTACTAAAATGCAGACTCGATAATATGCATTTCTATATAGAAATTCATGTAAATGAATGAGAAGCAAGGTTACCAAATAGACCTTTTGAACTATCTCCCATAAGTGGTATAGTCCAGAAATATTAGAATGCTTTTAGCTGCAACTCCCTCGATATTAAAATGTCATACTATAAACAAGAAAATGGACAAATGGAGATTAGTACATAATTTGAATGTCTTCTAGCTAAACAAGACAATTTGTCTGGGAGTTATTATTGATCTATTTTCATCTACATTTTGGTTTTTTAAGTAATGTCAAAGGGAAAGCACTCATTTTTATTACCTTTATAAAATTAAATATTTCAGGTGAGAATAAAATTGAATTTCTGGGGATTAAATTAATTTCCTACTTCTGTTGTTCCCTAGATGAAAGGGATAGGATGTCATCCAAATATATGCTTTCATACTTACATACAGAGTTTTGTGTTAATGCAACTCTAAACATGGCCGTCCAGCTAAGATTTTGGAAGTTTGTCCAAATGTAATATTTGTTGCTTACTTTACACAATTATATTCAGCATTTAATGACAATTAGACAATTATATTCAGCACTTAATGACAAGTTAAAACTATATAGTTTCTGGGTCATTGAGTTATTTTAAAAATGTGCAAGATAATAAGTATCATGCAGCATGAGAACAAAAGAGGAACAGAAATTTCAGTTGCCAAAAGCAAATATACAAAATGAAATCTTCTCTGATGTGAATAGCAGAAGAATGGCAAAGATGTAAATAGCTTTCCATTTGTGTAAAGATGGAAGGATGAAGAATAGCTGCTGTTGAATTAAATAAAGATTTTCTGTTAAAGAAAGGGCTTCATACATTAAAATATATTCTTGTAGAGCAGAATATGA
The DNA here is from genome assembly GCA_027560015.1 of Chloroceryle amazona. Lineage (NCBI taxonomy): Eukaryota > Metazoa > Chordata > Aves > Coraciiformes > Cerylidae > Chloroceryle > Chloroceryle amazona. The sequence goes on along the minus strand of JANHFX010021414.1, from coordinate 82,207 downwards.
AATATCAAAGTTTTTACATGTTGTATGACTTGGCCTTTAGTGCCAGAGGTGGCTACAAATTCCTCATTAGGCAGAAAGATACAAGACTTGTCAAAGGTTTTTCTTGCAGATAATTTTTATATTTAAAACCTTTTTTAACTATTTACTTGTCATATTAACTTGCACTCCTAAAGAGTGGTTTAGAGGACAGTGTAATATATAGAAAGTTAAGTATGGAATTTAACTGCTTCCACAGTTCCATGTCAGAGATAAAATTCAGTTTTTCTTTTAAAATTATTATGTTTTTATACTTTCCGCTACCACTGAGGAGTTGTAGAAGGGACTAATCACTAGAGTATCCAGTTTGTGGTGTACATAATGTTTCTGTCTCTGCTGAAGTGGGGCCTTGGTGACCTGTACAAAATAAGTACATTGAAGTAAAGGAAGTAAAAGTAAATAAAGAACCATTTTTTTTTTCCAGAATATTTCTTTGGTCAGGACATTCAGAATTCAGTTCCAATAGCTTCTTCATGGTCTGTTGTAAATTTATGTTTGGCATATGTATCATGACACTATTATAATACAGATAATTTAGAAGATGTATCAATGGATCCCTTAAACTTAGTTCATTCTGCCCATTTGCTTTCAAGACCTTTGCTTTCACTCTTGAAAGGAAGAAAACAAAAATCTTCTAAGTCTTCTTTAAAGCTTAGGAAGATTCAGAAAATACCACATGATTTTAAGCAATCTAAGAAACTGTAGCATAGATTCTCTTAATATCACTGCTGTCAGCTTTTGATTTAAGTTTGTTTTATCTTGCCAGAAGTGTAAAAGGCAAATGAATAATGATGAATAGTGTATGATGCCATACAGAACTAATGGCAATTCAGCTGAAAAGTTTAAGTAATATGGCACATGAACAGTTTTACCTCTTTTTGCAGTTCTGACCTTCCAGTTTCAGGTATAGGCAGATAACATAAGAAATAGCAACACACAGTTTAGAAGTAAGGTTACTTGTATCCTTAACATGTGACAGAACAGCTATAAGTGTAATTGAAATCTGTGATGCATTTGGCATTGATGCAGATACCTAATTTTGATGGTGTAGGAGAATGACAATATGACATTTTGCTCATTTCCCTCAGATGGAGTTTGTACAATTTCTCATGAGTAAATGACCTTACAGTATTATCTAATATAGTCTTGACCCTCACTATTATGGTAGTTGAGAGTGTGAACATGCAGTCAGCAAAACATCCCCACTAAAAGTTAACTATAATTTACAATAGGACAAAAATCAACTGCAAGTTTCAATGGTAGCGTCTGATGGCCTTGACATCCTACCTTGATGTTTCCATGTATGTATGTTTCCTCCCTCCCTCCCTCCCTCCCTCCCTCCCTCCCTCC
>JANHFX010021414.1:64656-80721 GCA_027560015.1 Chloroceryle amazona | reverse complement strand
CCTCCCTCCCTCCCTCCCTCCCTCCCTCCCATTGAGTTGTCAGGGTTGGAAGGGACATCAAAGATCATCTAGTTCTAAACCCCTACCATGGGCAGGGCATTTCTCACTAGATCAGGTTGCTCTCCCTTTCTCTCTCCCTGTTTCTACCCATTCTTAAATATGTTATCACATATTCAACCTTCTTGGGTGATGGGTTCAGCTTGTGCCCTATGGTGGGTCTATTGGAGTGGACTGGAATGAGCTGGAACCATCTTTGTCTGGCACAGGGCAGCCTCTGACTCTCCTCACAGACACCTCTCTCTATTCATATATTTGAATATGTTAACAATAAAAGAAACTGATAATTTTTACTCAAATCTGTTAGCCTTCTACAGACTATATATGATTTACTTTTTTCCTTTTCCATTAATTTCAAATGTAACTTGAAGTAAATATCTAGACAGAGATTTTTATTTTGCTCTTTTATGGGAATCATGAAATTGCTTTAAAAGAAGCTAGATGTGGTTTTGAGTGCTGTGTCTTTCCCTTAACGTGTAAGATGCATGTTACATAAATTAAGACAAGTTTTACTACAAAAAATAATGGTCCACTGTAATTAATTTTTGTAACAAAAGCAATCTTATAAGTGGGAAGAACATTATATGAAAAAATTGTTTTTTCACTTGGTAAATACAGGAACATATGGATATTTCCTATAAAAAAAAGAACAAACACGATGTTAATAATATTTACAGAAGTTGTTAACATTTTGTAGTGTATTTCTTTTTGGAATTCTTCTTTCTGATCTGAATTTTAATTCCTTAATAATCATATTTTTAATGATACTGAGAACAATTTAAGCCATTTTAAAGATACAGAAAAGTTCCTTGAAACCTGGTGGTGGATTTTCTGTACCTGTTTGTACATTGTCAAGGTTTGGGGTCAGGGCAGTCTACTAGACCTTAAAAACAATCAAACATTTCTTAGTAATAAAATAATAAACAAAGAGATGTAAAATCAGTGCTAATTTGCATAGAAAGGGATGGTAAACACTGTTCTTCACCTGCTTGGGAGGGGTAAGGATAGTATTAACCCCTTCCACCAATTGAGTCAGTGGTAATGGAGACCCTGTATTTTGTTGCCATTTGAATGTTAGGCAGCACATATGAAATCTTGGCAAATGAACAAGGCTGCTCATCCTCCGATGTACTCCCCTCCTGCCTGAGCTAGTGTGTTTTCTCCCCTCTTCTAAGCACAAGGCTGCTTCTTCCATCAACTTGTTCAGGTCAGAGTGTTCCTCACACAGTGTTTCATTCGGGTCATAATGCCACCCAGTGGCACAAACATTGTGCATGTGAACTGCATTCCTCCTTCTATCTTCATAGTCTTCTTCCAGGGTGGTGGTCCTTATATAGCAAACACAAAGAAAACAGAAAGAGGAAAATACATGAGATATTGTACATTTGACCATAGCAATGCCTATCATTAAAATCAAAAATCCACATAAAATCCTGAGACCAATATTGGCAAGCCACTTCCCCCACCCCATGAGTCCAAGAGATCAAAGAATCAAAGCCAGCCACAATCCAGGGCTCAGCCCATCAAACCAGTCAGTTGGTTGCAGTGCCTAGAAGCAGCACCACTGTTGGCCTTTTTGGCAGCAGGCCTAGTTGGGGCCAGTTGTGCTGTCTGCCATGCACATGCCCCATCCCACCACCACATCATATACCTCCAGCACCCACCCATCACTGTCAGGAAGGCACTGAAAGCACAGCTATGATCACAGGCACAGAGGCCAGTACCAATGGAACCAATTCCATCTCTCAGAATGGCATCTTGAGGAGCAAAACATCCAAATCTCGGACATTCAAGTGAAATGCTGTCACATTAAACTGAATAAAGTTAAGTCAAATCCTGGAATTACTAAGTGGCTTATCCTTCCCTGGGATATTGGCAAGAAACAGCCGATTAAGCCATTATATGTAATTATGTGTTGGATTGAATCAAGATTACTCCAGGTCCACTATATTTGCTGGAAAGTTGTTATCTCAGAAAAAGTTTCTAGTTCTTACTGCCTTGTGTAATCACTTCCATTTTTATTTTTTTTTTGATTTCTCAGTACAACACACCAAACTAATGTCTAGTAATACTGTACTTAAAGCATATGCATTCTAATGTGTTTTAATGTGCCTACAGAATTAGTTTATGAACCACTAGAAACAACAAAATTTGGGATGTGTTTTGCTGTGGAAATAGAGATTGACTGAGAATAAACCACTTCTTGCTTTTCCTATGTTATCAGTTTCATGATATTCTCTTTTTTTACCAATAAACTGTTACTGAATTCAGCTAGTAACAATACATCTACCTGCTATCTTTTGATGTATCTAGGGGTGGTTCAGACATCCACTTGAAACTGACAGATAGGACACAGGGTGTAGGTATTTTTTGGACCAGCAAATGGTTCCAGGTAAATAGGCTAATAGCAATTACTTTTATTTGGGCAATCAAATCGATTCAAATCAAATCAAATCGAAAATGCAATTTTAAGTTCAAACTTGCGTTCATTGAAGGATAAGAGTTGGGGATGTAGGAGGAAAAGGGAGTGGGGAGGAAGAACAAAAAGGAACACAAACACTAGAATTCTAAATATTTTCTCTCCATGTTTAGAACACATTTATTTACCTGTTCCACTGTAATATAACTGATCTTTCTTCAGGGACAAAGTACTTAACAGTGAACATAAATTAAAATTATAACTGAAAGACAAAAGTACCATTAGGGTGCAATGCAGCTTGCTCATATTGTTACTTTTTCATGTATTTCTAAGAAATCTGTTTATTACATTGAAAGAAGAATATCTATCAAGAAGTGTGTGAAGACATAGGAAGTAGAAAGCAGAAACTCAGAATGTCACATCACTGAAATGCTCTAGATGTATTGAAACTGCTCTAGCTAGTTGACTAAACAGCCTTACTGCCAAGCATTAGCAGGAAAAAAAAATCAGGCAGTTCATGGATTTTTAGCATTTTTTATATTAATGGGTTTAGTATTCAGTATTTTTAAAATGTAGGCATGCAAAAGACAAAGTTTATCTCATTTTATTTAACTCACCAATCTCATTTTATTTAACTCACTTCAGTGTCCATGAAATTTCTGATGTAATGTTAAAAATTGAAAATATTTAAATGAGATGGTAAAGTTAAGTAAGATAGTAAAATCAGTGTAGAATTTCAGGCACATTTAGTCTTTTTCCTTATTACAAACCACTTGTTATCAACTGACTTGTTAAATGTCTTGTGCCATTTGAAATATGTGACCTGTGCTTCTTAGTGTGCTACCTCTGACATACTTTTCATTACATTTTTCCTCCAATAATATCTTTTCAAAACCCCGTTTGTGATGTTATTTTATCTTCATAGTTCTTTAATTTTTTCCTCTCAGTCCTTCTGTTTCCTACTGCATTGAATCTTAGATATGCCCTTTCTTCTCTGACTCCCTCAATATATACCTTGGGTTTCTTCTTGTTATGTTTTTTTTGGAACAGCAAGACTGCTAGGCAAAAGAAAGAAAACTTAAGAGCTGTAATTTTTGTCATAGGTATTTGCTTGAGCTTGCTGTAGCACCAACAGCTTACTCTAATTGCACTACATAAATCACTGGGAAAAGGCTGGTTCTTAGATTTTATATCAGCTGAGTTGTCCCTTTGGTGTTTTAATTTAATAGAAGTAGTTAATTAATGCAAGAAATAGCTTGACAAGGTACATGCAGCACTATTATTTGGAGACTCAGAGACAGCCTGGAAATATGATTTTTTTAACTTTAGAGTCTAACATGGACTTGATTACAAATCTGGATCTGCTGAGACAGAAGAAAGTCCTACTTTTCTTTAGTGTTCATTATTTTGGTTTGTGTCTTCATTATTTCAGTTTGCGACTTCTTGAGGCCTCCCCAGAAGGGCAAGTCTCTAAATTAGATTGTGATGCATGTTAGCAGAAAGTTCTGCTTGATAGGTGGTGGACTCAAGTCAACAAAGGTATGTAATAGTTTGGAGATACTCCTATGTGAACTGCTTTATGGCATTAGCAGTCAAAATCTAAGCAAATGCTTAAGTTTATTTGAGAAAAAATGATTTTCCATCATGCCATGCATTTCTATTCTAATCCCTCTACTCTTCTTTGCCTTATCTTTGCTCTTTTTCTTTGAATGACATGGTCACTAACATTGTTATCTTTTTTATCTACTTTTCTTTCGGACTCCTGTAGTTCTCACTCTAGCTGTCTGCACATGTCTATAATTATCACACAATAGAATCTGCTCTTCAGTGCAGTTTATCTGACACTTTTTAAATTAAATTATAGACTAGCAGCTGGAGAACTGAAAAAATACCAGTATATTAAGAATTCTTCCCCTGTTCTGTCAGAACTGGAAAACATCATTATTGTGCTCCAGTAGAGAAACTACTTGCTCAAATATTACCTGAATTGGGATGTTCCAGCTCATTGAATCTAAACTTATTCTATGCTCAAGTGAGCTAAGTCTGGTGCATAATTATGCAGGTATGTATAAGACAGTCTAAGTGAGGCCTATCCTGCCTTCCACACATTACAGTTTTATATTCTTTCCTTTTTCACGCTTATTTAAAATAATATTTTTTTTAAATAATAGCTTCGATAATGCTTAACTTGGTTGTTTTCCCATAATATCAGGGTTGTCTTTTCTTAGCAGAAAAATGATTTAGGATCTCTTGTATACTATTTAGCACTGAGGCTCGCTGAAGAATCTGACTGGCTGGTACTCAAGAAGGAAGCTTCTTTGGCAATACTAGACTAAATTCATTCTACAGGAAAGATGGCATGTTGCTACTTTGGAATGCAGACTTTGATTACTGAAGAAATATACTAATCTATTATCATTATTGATCATTATAATTCTCTTAGTGCTGTGCACAGTAGTTCACATGTGGTCATTTAACAGGTTTTCAGGGGAGAGGAGATGCAAAGCACGAAGAAAAGTTCACAAAGTGCAGAAACATAATGTTGACCGACTAATTTCAAGAGTGGCCACTGACAGAATGTTGAATATAATGTAAGACCAGACACAGTAGAAGTCATCTTCATTTCCCATTAATTGAGATCATTTGCATAACAAAGCTATTTCTATTGATCTTAGAATTACAACAATTTTTTACATTTGTGTCATTAACAGTGCAAGATTTTAATTATTTTTTTTAAAACTAAAAATAAATGCACGTTTTCTCTTTATTTGGTTTTGAATTTCTGTTGGGATTTTAACTGCAGTTTGTAACTGTGTGTACATGTGAGTTCATCAGTCTATGAAAAGATGCACACTGTGGAGGCTCCTATCTCAAAATAAATTTCCTTATTAGTCACATGCTGTGCCAGCTAGTGCAGTGCTAACACTGGTGCTAGGAGTACTGCCGTAAAGTAAATGCTACAAACTGGGGCGTATTTATCCATCAAATACAAGCACAGCTATCCTATCTCACTGTGCATTTAGAAGTTTAACTTCATAATTTGTCTGCAAGGAAATAAAGATTTACATACAAAGAGAGAAAAATATTTTAATTTAAAAAGAAGCAGATGCATTGTAGGACAGTTGGAGACTCGATTTAAACATAAAAGTGTCTTGTAAATTATTATTGCTGTTTTTTTGAGTAAAAGGATGGAAAGAATGAACATGTTCAAAATATTCAGTGCTTATCTGTAGCACTAAATGAAATAGGGACTTTTCTTCATTTCTGCACCATTGTAGGAATAGATGATGCTATGATATTCATTCACTGATATTGATAGTAATTTTTCTCTAAGGTACAAGTAGATTAATGCCTTATAAAGAAAAAGAGTCTTCACAATTTCAAGGAGCTAATTTTTCTCATAATTTTTTAGAACTCATTTTAGCAAATGAACCGTGTGGATGAATTGGACAAGAAATATATTATGATTTCACAGCTCAGAAAAGTTTTGGAAGCTTGAAAAGAATATAAAGAAAGTACATATTGTTTACTACTGACAGTTGTTGTCCAAAGTAGTTAATAAGGAATATAAAGCAATTTGGTTTATGAAAGACTTATGCATTAAGCATTGATAAGTACTTCCAAATTATCTGCTCTATCAGAATTAATGACCCATATTTCAATATGACAAAATAAGTAGTACTTATAGATGTAATTACAATTTCTAAGCAAGAAAATATTCCCTTAAGCAGGTACATTCTTAAGGCAATTTACAACCTTTCTTGATATAGATTACTGAAGGATAAGTGCAGTAATCATATTGAGGTCAAAGTTAAAATTAAATCAATAAACTTGAGATTCAAGGAAGTATAATAAATAAATAGTCCTACTATAGTAAGTTTACTTACTAATAGTAAGTTTCGTCATCAGAGGGCAACATCATTAAATTATAGTAACATCAATGTTGGTTTCTGTAAGCTCAAAGCAAAAGAAAATGGTATCCATAAGATAAAAGCAAAGCAAAATTATGCAAATTGGCAATAATGACATTATATCTTGGATTCAGGAAATTTTTCCCTATGAGTGTCAGGTTACAATTTTTTTCCTAAATCTCATTGCTGTGTTGTTATGTGGTAATATCTCATACCTATTCCACAAAAACACAGCTCCATTCAATCAAATGCTCAATCAAAAGCACAGCTTCATTCAATCACAATTCAATCAAAATGGAGTTCAATTAGGCAAATGGGACACTTTGGTGAGAATTTAGTCTTCACTTTTGAGAATATACATTAAAATCACCACTTACAAATTACAGCACTGAAACAGGGAAAAAAAGAAGAAAACTCCCCTTCCATAAATAGAATTAGAATCACAGGATATTCTGAGTTGGAATGGACCCACAAGTATCAAGTCTAACTTTTGACAACACACAGGGGAACCTAAAAATTAAACCATGTACCTAAGGTTTTTCCAAACACTTCTTGAACACTGGCAGCCTTGGGGTCCTGACCACTTAAGCCCTTGAGGAGCTTTCCAGTGCTTGACCACCCTCTCAGTGAAGAACTTTTTCCTAAAATCCTTCCTGAACTTCTGATGCAGACATTTTTTTTCATCCTATGACTGAACAATAGAGTGAAGAGATCAGCACCTCCGTCTCTGCTCCCCGTCATGAGAAAACTTTACAGAGTAATGAGTTCACACCTCAGTCTCCTCTAAGTTGAACAAACCTAACATCCTTAACCACTCCTCATTAGTCATACCCTCTAGTCCTTTCACCATTTGTTGCCCTTATTTGGACACATTTTTAGGAGTGACAGATGAGAATACTTGTCAGAAACTTTAACTTAAAATTTTTTCAATTTGGAAGGAAGAGAAATTTTAATGTGTATTTTTAATAATTATAGGTAGAAATGATATACAGGGATAACATAGACTTCTATGGCCCAAAGGTTGTTATAGGCATTCCCAATTTATGACTGAAAAAGAAGAAAAATTGAATCTTTCAATACCACTGCTTAATGCTACAAGTGCACAACAGGGTTCAACTACTGAAAAATAGTTTTGCAAAGTGACTTGGGTTCTGGTAGACAAGGTGACCATAAGCCAGCAAAGCACCCTTGTGGAAAGGAAAGCATAAGCCTCGTGGGCTGCATTAGGCAGTGTTGCCAGCAGGTATACTCAGCATTGATGAGACCAGATCTGGAGTACTTTAGTTTGAACACCATCAGGGCTCTCTTGGATAACTTAAAGGTAAATAAACCTTTCTTGGGAGGGAGTATGAAGTGACTTGTATTAGAAAAGAATATCTTGATCATCCCTGAAAGAAACTAATGATAAGATTGTCTGTTGAACCATGAAGTTATCAATGAATAGTGTGATCTAAACCAGAATCTAAACAGACTATCTGGTAAAGTGAGTAAGGAAAGCACCTAAGGCAAGTCATCAAATTATTAAGAAGGATATTTGTCTTGGTATAAGATTTGGAAAAGGGAAAAAAAACAAACACAAACCAAGTACAATTTTCTTAAATTTTACATATTTCTTTCAGAAACACGTCTGACAATACAGTTTGTTTCACCAGTAGTAAATTATTGGTTTAACAAGCATTTTACCTTATCTTGGGTCAAGTTTCTAGTCATTGGTAAATCAGAAGACATTTGTCGTGTAACAGATCAATGCAAAATGTGAGTACTGCAGCCATAATTTTCCATTACATTCTTCACGGGGTATGTTTCAACAGAATTTCTGGGCCACTTAAAAGCTGCAGAAGTACTTTACAGTAAAAAAGTATTAAAAGTAGTGGGTACATATGTGAACCTAAGGCAAAAAAAATTAATTGTAAAGGCTTTTGGGCAATCTGTGAGCTATCAGCATTATCCTTGCAATGTCTTAAAAATCTCATCACCAAAGTTGTGTAAACAATAGGAACATCCTCTTCAGGCAATATACAAGAAGATCTAAAGAAAAATTACAATAGGATGAAGTTCATGACTGTTACCTAGCATATTTGGGAAAAAAAAAACGTCAAACAGAATCAAACTTCATTTCTTGTAAGGCTCAGACTAGACTTACTTAATGCTCTTCATTGTTGTGATAAATGATCAAAAATAAATTCAGAAAGTATTTCCTTTCATTAACAGCTGTCAGGAATAAGTACTAATGTATGTTTAAAGGACCTTTCATATTAGTAAACTCTCATAGAACAGAAACTCTCAACCAAGCATTTCTTTTTATGTATTTCTGGTTTTGTTTTCCCCTTTTTGATTCTTTTTTTTTTTATTTGTTGTTGGTTTACTTTTTTGTTTTAGTATTTCCTATGGCTAAAAAAGGATTGAATAGTCCTCCTAATACTCCATTCTTATGAATTCTTCATTAAGCCCATTTCTTTTCTTTTGACCTGCTTGTTATTCTTTGAAGTTATGTCTCCTCAGGCTCTTCAGTGTTTTCTATTGACTCTTCTCAGTTTAATTTAATTACTTTCTCTTTTTCTGAGACTTTGCAGAAATGGAAAGTATTCTCTGTGTGTGCAGGCTGTACTGAATTATATTACTTGCTTGACCCTTAAATATTAAAAGATGAGCAAAAGTATCTTGAAATAGATTTAAACATTGGACCCATGATTTTTATTTTTTTTTTAATCCTATTAAAAATGTATATTCTTTTTGAAGTAGGGTTGCATGCAGGAGCTATGAATAAAATCAATAGCAAACAGCAGTTTTAGTCATGATATAATTTAACAAATGGGAATACTTGTAGTGGTGTATGATCTCTGAAAGTGAAACAAAATGGGGGGGGGGGGGAGGTGAGATGGGGCTTAAAAAAAGACTTAGAGATATTACAGGAATTCTGCAATGGGTTTTTCTTCACAGAAGAAGCTACACAAGCCAAAATTTTGATTGTCATAGGCTCAGTGAAGCAAATAGTTTTTTTCAAACTTTTTTGCGATGAGGGGCACTTTGTTAAGATTAATAAAGATAAAAATTGTAACTGTTGTAATATTTTGGCCTGATGGAGTAAAGATAGAGAAATCCACATTGAAAAACCAAATTTTGTGTTCTTTTCTTCATGATCATTCAGTAAACAACAGTCCAACTATACTCTTGCACAAGTAAAATAATTTACTTAAATCTCTCTTAACTTCATTTGGTAATTTTGGGGATCACTATTCATACAGGAAATGACTATAAATATGAAGAAAAAATATGCATTATTTTTAGTAAAATCCAAAGCTTTGGTAAATTTAGGGCTTAAACAAAATGCTAATGAGAGACCACTTTCTGATAAGGTAGGCAAACCTAAATTGCTCTTTGTTATAATTAATGCTTTATCTCCCTTGAAAAGAATCCCAAAGGCACAAAGGTGTGAATTTTCATGGTTAACTCCTAAGAGAATATTGTCCAAGCACTTTGCAGTGAGAATACAATCCTCTAATCCCTGAATATGTATTTCTATGGAAGTGTGGGTTTCTGGACCTAGTCTAACTAATTTGTCATTTGGTTATTTTACTAGGCAACATGGATTTAAAACACAAGAATGGATGTAATGCAGCTACAGTAAGATAAATGTGTAGTGCCATTTTAGGTGTCTCCTTACTTCCAGATGCTGCCAAAGAAGAGTGTATATCTTTGTGTTGGGTTTGCATGGCAAGGTCTTGATAGTGGCTACAGGGGTGACTACTATGAGAAGGTGCTAGAAGTTTCCCATATCTCCAATACAGCCAGTGCCAGCCAGCTCCAAGATGGGCCCACTGCTGGACAAGGCTGAGCCAATCAGCAACAGCAGTAGTGCCTCTGTGATAATTTATTTAAGAAGTAGCTAAAAAAACCTGTGCAATTGCATCTGGGGAGAGGAGTGAGAATATGTGAGAGAAACAAGGTCAGATAACCTTGCAGCCGGTGATAAAGACCATGGTGAGACAGGGTGTCCCCCCTGCAGCCCATAAAGGTTAACAGTAGAGTAGATATCCACCTGCGGCCCATGAAGGACCAACACAGGTGCAGATGAATCCTCAAAGGAGGCTGTGACCCCATGCTGGAGCAGGTTTGCTGGCAGGATTTGTGATCCTGGGGAGGACTCACACTATAGCAGTCTGTTACTGAAAGACTACATCACATGAAAAGGACCACGCTGGAGTAGTTAATGAAGAACTGTAGCCATTGGGAACAATTCATGTTGGACAAATACATGGAGGACTGTACTCCATGGGAGGGACCCCACACTGGATCAGAGGAAGAGTGTGAGGAATCCTCTTCCTGAGGAGAACCATAGAATCACAGAATCAAGTTTGGTAAAGATCTCTAAGATCTTCAAGTCCAACCTTCTACCCAACACCTCCATGACCACTTACAATTTGGGTTTATTTCTCATTACTCTACTTTGATTTGATTGGTAATTAGTTTAATTAATTTTGACAAGTCTTATCAGTTTTGCTTGTGCTGGTAGCTGCTGAGTGATATCCCTGTTTTAACTCAACCCATAAGACTTTGGTTATATATTATATGTTCCATCTAGGAGGGGGTGTTCCTGTGTGGTATGCCCTGGTTGTTCCTGCACTGGCAGGCAGGTTGGATTCAATGATCTCCAGAGGTCCCTTCCAACCTCTAACATTCTATGATTCTATGTTTCTGTGATTACAATTGCTCACCTAGATTCACATTTGAAGGATACGGACACATGCCCTACTCAGAGCAAGGTATCTGTCATAATTAAGGGCTTAAGAACCTTTTGAACTCAATTATTTATATACTTGAAAAATCTTATTCAGCTGACACCTACCTCCTAAATTTTAAAATTTGTTTGTAAGATATTTCAAGAGTCAAATGCTCTACTCAGCTAATATCTGCTTCTAGGAACTGAACTTCTTTCTTTTTAAAATAATGGAGCTCTTTCCTTTTAAACGCACAGACAACATATGGGGGAGCATATCTGTGCTAACATAACTGTGTCTGATTAGAACTTGAGACAGTTATAGAAGGCTGTTCTGAAGATTGCAGGTGTTTATTAACAATTCATAAGCACCTATTATTGTGGTTTACCTCTTGTATTGCAGATATTGATCCCACATATGTGGTTCATATACTGCCAGTTAATTATGTGTCATTAAAAAGTCAATAAGCTGCTTGAATCCTGATTTGTTTTAAACTACATGAACTAAGCTTTTTTTCCTTGCAGCAATATCTAACTCATATAGTAGACCTACTCAAAATCTAACTGAAACAGGGGTCACAAATTGCTTAGTCCATTTTTAAATTTCATTGTTAAAATCAATGTTCTTGATTCTGCAAAATTCACTGTTCGGGAAAAGTGCATGAGTGCTAAGTGCATCAGCATTAAGAAAAATGTAACATCTTCATACTTTTAAACTTTGAAATTGTGCTAACTGGAAACTAGACTGAATGTTCTCTACAAAGTCTGTTGCCATGTAAGACTTTGTGTCTCATTTAAGTCAACACGCATACCTTTACTACCAGTTCAGGTTATATTGGTATGCAACTGATGTACAGCTATCAAGAGTACCTTTAATCTTTTATTTCATATTCATCAAAACACAAGAAAACACCCCCCCCATCTGTTACAGTTAACATTTATGTTCTATTTGAGATGCTTCAATTTACTGAATAATAATGAACCAAATAAATTCCATCAGCAGTTTTATTTCAGACAGAAACTCTATGCTGATGTACTGTTCTCAGAAAGCCACAATCACTGTAGAGTTAAATAAATAAAACCTTTATGAATTTATCCATGTTCTGTGTATGTCCTGTAATTACATGATTGCAGTATACCAATCAACAAGGATAAAAAAAAAAACAACAAAAAAACCCAACCTTTAGAAATGTATATAGAATAATTCAGCTCAGGAAGTCTCTAGTCCAACCCCCCTACTCAGTTTCTGGATGGGACTACCTGTGTCACTTTCATGTTGAAGTAATGACACAGTTAATCTGAATACAGTAAGGGAATCATTAAAAGAATTATCTAATTTATCTGGCATTGTATCCAACCGGTCCATCTTGCTTTGTTTAAGAGGCTGTTTTGCTAGAGTTAAAAATCTGTAAATTTGAAACACTGATTTCTTCAGCTGATTTTAATAGTAAGTATACCATAAAGCAGTTAAGAGCTCATTTTTTATTGATTTAGATTAGATTAGATAAATTAACATGCAAATCTAAATTTTCAGAGTATATGTTAGTAATCTACACTTGGACTCAGTTTTGTATGAGAGAGGCTTAGCTTAAAATAATCTATCACTTAGCAGTAGAAGAATGTATAAACATTTAAATAGTTTTATTTAGAAATAGTCTGAAGAACTTTTCACTCTGGGGTTTTGAAAACTTTTTCTTCATTAACTAATAGAGATGTTTTGTTGTTTTTTTTTAATGAAAATATTAAGTGGCAAATATTTAGTGGTTATTTACAAGGGTTTCATTCAGAAGTTTTGGTGCTGGATTTTTCATACTGTTCACTAATATAAAGGCCCTGTAAACCAAAAAAAAGTCAGTTCAACCAAGAATAGCATCTACATTTCAAAAGATGAAGCTAGAAATGCTCTACAAAACTTTTAAGACTTCTTTTACATCATGGTAGTTCAGTTTGACTTCCTGACATGTCTTTTATTTCATTACAGGTGTGTAGGAGGATCAAAGCTAAAGTAGGATAACAAGGTCTACTAATTGACTGAGGTAAGCTGCATCCAACCAGTAGTGAGCAAGACTATTTACGGGTAGGAAACCATATCAGCAATACCATATAAGACTGAGGTTGCCTACATATTGATATCAGAAACGCTAAATTTAGGTGTGTGGATTTTTATGATTTGATATTAATTTTTTACTGTTGTTTTGTCTTAAGGTTGCATATGTGTCTATAAGGATGTATATGCATGCAAGCAGGTGTAAATGTGTAGATAGCCATTATGTCAAAGAGCTGATGTTATAGTCTAGGCACTCAATGAACCCCTACAAGAGATTGTCTTTTCCTGTGTAAATTCCCTTTCATCCATTCCATTTCCCTAACTGTTAGCAAATGCCTGTCATGACACTGTTCTGTGTTGGTCCTCATCCTGTCAGTTACTTTTATCTCTTTTTGTAGACTATAACTTCAGATACACAATGGATTGCAATAGACTTCATTACACTAGTGGCTCAACTTTCTCCCCTTCCCCGCCAATAAAAAAAAAACAACCCAAAACCAAACACCAACACCCCCCGCAACAAACAAAAACAACCAACCAACCAAAAAACAAAACAAAAACATATAAAAATTACAGTGGATAGTATTCTGGTTTGTATACTGTATGTGATTCTGGGACGGTTTTTTCAGTTATTTGCAATAATTACATTTACCTATATATTTGGCAGTGGTCACTAAACTCAACTGTAACTTAAACTTCAGAAGTGCTTTATAAAGCTTTCATCATTTTAGATTTTGAAATCTCATAGCACAAAATTAAGTATGTTCACTATCATTTTCAAAACCCGTGCTTTTATTTGTTAAAGCTTGGAGTACTTTGAGTATTTAGTCCATCTATTGTTTTGGCTTTGAAATGCAATATACTTCAGAAATGAAAAGAGCAATGTGTAAACATTTCTGTGAAAATGTATATCATAATGCTTACAATATGCTTTTGAGTAGGTACACTGAAGCATGAAAAAACTCATCTGATCTGCTTGAATATGTTTTTAACAGCCCACACTTGAGGAACATTTGGACATCTCTTTCTTGCTAACAGTTTACTCATATTACCATAGCTGGTAAAATACACAAGGAAGACTGCTACTCAGAATGATCACAGCTTGGAACAAGCACAGAAAAGCTTTAACATAATACTTAGAATGGAGACCTGAAACTGGCATTACATATGTCTTCTAGACTGTTCTCTGCCATGTGATGACCGTAAGATGAGTCTCCAACTTATACACTATCATTCATAAGCTCTTCATACTCCTAAGAATCAATTATTTGCAGTTTAGATTATTATTTATGATCACATCTGATCATTGCAACAGATACCAGTTTTTTGACTCAAAATACTATTGTCAGTCTGTTGAGAATAAAGATGATAATTCATTAGTTTAAATTATGGCTATACATTTATTCATTCTAATTCACTCTAATTTCTTTTGGTGTATGGTATTGCTTTCTGACACTGGGATGTTCATTTTCAATTTATATGTTGCTTTTCATTTCACACATTAAAATACTAAGCATTTCACTTGTCTCTGTCATTGCTTTACAGAACTGAAAATCATGTCAGTGTAAACTAAATAGACACTTACAACAGCTCACTGCCATGTTCCCCACTCCAACACCCCTTCACTGTGGCATTAATGGATTTCAAGTAGTCAGGGTGTTTACACTCTCCAAATATACATTTAAATAAAATGAGTTCATTATTTAGGTATTTTCAAAGCACTGTTCTGTGTTCTTTAGGAAAGTCTTAAAAATAATTAAATTTTTTATAAAGAGATTTTTTTCATAGCAGTTTCATGTTCGCTTGTAAAAATCTTTTCACAAACTTTTCCTTGGTATTTGCAATACTAATTTACTCTAAGCTTTCTTTTTCAGTAAAAAGAACATGAACATTTATTTACAAGCTTGTATCTTTTTCAGGATATAATAAATGTTCACTTTTCTGTGTGATTCTACATTTTCAGAATAGATCTTATCAAAGCATGCTAAAATGACAAGTAAAAGAGGTGAAACCCTTTCACTAGGCTAAATATGTTAAAATATTTTATCATGTCCTGTCTTGTTTAATTTTTTTCCTGTGGAGGATTTTATCATCAAGTGACTGTGTATTTCTCAGATCAATTTACTTCATCTCAAAAGGATATATTTTTATTATATAAAGAAAAGATAGGTAGCTTCTTAGTTCTAAATTGTGTCTTTGACCATCAACAGAGACTTCAGGTTACACTGTTCTCCCTGAATTTGGACAACTTTGTAGTTGCTAGCTTGATTCATTATGGCAGGTAGTTTTAAAGGATTTACAAAATAAATCTCTTAAACTTGCAAGTTTTACCACTCCATTTAATGTATTAATTTTTGCTGTTTGTGTCATACTTAACAAATCATTAGCCTTCTCAATGTTTGCTTTATTCCCCTATGTTGCACTTTTGCATTTTTCCTAGACACAATCATTTGTTGTTTTTTTTTTTTTAACTTGTCAACTAAGAAAATAAGTTTTAGAAGCCGTATTGTCAGAGGTTTCTGACCCTAATACATTTTAGACAAAAATGTAGATATCTAAGCCTAAAAAAAAGACATTGTAAAAACCAACAACAAAATAAGTATCTGAGTGAAGGAAGAGTGAAGATCATAATGTTTTCAGAAAAACATAGCTTAGAAGAAGCTCAGAAAAACAACTTTCTGATCTCAGGTTTTTTTCTTATTTTTTTTCCCTATTAATCTTTAATGTTTAACCTATTTTTTCTTGATAAGTTCATTATGATAAGGTTTTATCTCTTTATGCTTTTTTTACCTTATATTGATCAGTGAGAGGGGCTGAATTAAACAGTCTAATATACAGGTTTGAGTGAGAACAGAACTAATTCTGTTCAGTGATTTTACTTTTCAGCTCAGTTCTTCTAACTAACTGCACTGTC
>JANHFX010021414.1:49719-64556 GCA_027560015.1 Chloroceryle amazona | reverse complement strand
TTCAGTGATTTTACTTTTCAGCTCAGTTCTTCTAACTAACTGCACTGTCTGAAGTTAGCAGCCTGTTTTCACAGACAACGTCTGCTTCTGGCAGTGATAACACCCCATGTTTGGAACTACTACCAAGGATTGATGTGCAGACCAAGGCCACTGATGGATCTTGTGTACCACATAGGGCAGTTCAGGAAAGTGAAAGGCTGCACCTGCAGGGAGGATCAGACAGGGCAGGTGACGCTAAACTGACCAGCAAGGTATTCCATCCAATATACGTCATATTCAGTATAAAGCTGAGGGATCTGAAGGGTCTATCTCTCTGGGAGCTTCTGGGCTCTTCTCCCCTCTTGGACTTCTTTGCCAGCTTTGCTTGGCTTGGCTCAGGTCCTCTTTCGGTTCCTTCCTCGGAACACCAAGGAGGAATCTGTCTGTTCTGCCTTTGATCCCAATCTGTTTGTTCCTGAATCCAGTACCAGAATGCAGCTGCTGAATACAGCTCCCATCTGTTGTGGGGCCCAGTCTGGGACTCCCCTAGTGCCTGCTCCACAGCATCATTGGTGACAGTGATGTAATTACTATCAGGGGGGTTGGGTTCGATACAGGTTTTGTATATATTTGTATATATTCCATTTTTTTTATTATTTTCATTTTCACAACAGCTGCTCTAGTTTGCTTTTCTCATTGCTAAGTCTCTCTCCCTTATTCCCTTTCTCTTCCCCCATGGGGAGGGAGTCTGGTTAACAGAGAGTATCTGTTATTGTTCTAAAGGGGCTGCGCTGACCCTAAACCATGACATCTAATATCATTTCCTTTCCCTTTATTCTTTCACAATGCTCTGGACAGGAGAACAGGAAATTCAAACAAACCTGAATTTTCTTAAAATTCTTGCCTTAGCTGTCTCTCAGTGTCCAAGACACACTATAGATGGGTTTGAAGCTAAAGATTTGAGCTGAAGCACATTCCTGATCTTTATTTTTCCCCGAAGGAAGGGGAGAAATGCAAAGAACACTTTTATATTTATTAGTGTTGAATATAATTAGTTGTCAGGGAATGTAGATATGTGTGGATTGCCTTTGAGATCTCTTCTTTCAATCAGTTTTATTAAGTAAAATTGCTAAGAAAATAGTTGTGTCTGAATATCTACAACTCTCAGATTATCTTTTAGATCAAATACCTTTATTCCATATTTGAAAACGTTGTCTGAGAACATTAGTATACCATGAAGAACTCCTTGAAGTACATAAATTAAAAGAAGGATCACCTTCTCAAGTTTATGAATTTGTTGTCATTTTTATTTTGGACTTAATTTGTAGTATTCTATGAAAACAGAATCCAAAGCTAAAATTGAAACTGGCAGTCAGTAGTATGGTTATAAAATTAAACTCTAACTTTTATCAATACTTTTACCAAATTGGAGAAGTCAGATTACTATCACACTTGTTTTCAGACAAAAATTGTAGAAATGCTATATGAGTTCGTTATCTTAATCAGCAATTATTTATATGTAACCGATGATGAAAGCAAATACAGGTCTTCAAATGAGAAATCAGTGCTGTGCATTTTTTACAAGTGAAATCAACTGCTGATTTAACAATTACTATACTATACTGTATAACTTAAAATATAGCCAAAGACCTAAAAATGTCTCTTGAATCTCAGTTTTACCCATAGCTTGATGATTGCTTATACAAGCTCAGCAGATTCTGCTAGCTTTGGTCTCAAAAAATTCGTGTTGATGTATTCACATTAGTATTGAGAAAGTGCATTTTGCTGTATCCATTTCCCAAAGGAATAATTAATATCTCAACTTAGATCATCTTTGGCAGATGAAATCCTGTTTTTCATGTGGCATCTTAAGCTATTCCTTTCTGCAGGTGTTAGAGGAGCACAAGGTTCATCAGTTTCAATGTCTCACACATGTGACTGATGCCCAGGGGACCTGAAAGACAAGGTTGGATAAAACTGCTCTCACTCACTAGTTACACACTTCCAAATTGTTAATGGTTTCATTAGGCACACTACACGGAATGCGTGACTTATTAATTGTGGCCTCTCCCATGTGAAATTGTCTACATAGACTTGTTACTCTTTGAAGGAGTTTCTTAAACATCAAATAATTTTAAAGTCACAGAGTCATTAGTGGTGTAGTATCACTATACTGTCACCAGAGACACTGCTGTAATGTAAGATTTACCTTAGTATTTCCATGATGCATTCTGAATAATATAATAAATACACTGTCTAACTTCTATTTAAAATACTCTTGTTTATCAGAATGGAACAATTTTCTTATTTTCTGTTAAATTTTTAATCACTTCAAAAATGTTGACAGTGAATATAAAACAAATTCTTTTTTTTTTATTTTGGTCTTTAAATTTTTGGCTAACAACAGGCTATATTTTCAGGCTATATGTCTCTATATTCCTCAGAGTTATATGAAAAAAGTTACATCTAAAATTAGTGCATATCATCCTGGGTAAAATTCAAAGGTAATATGTATCTTTTCTGACATTTTTTTATCTGTTCAACATACCTATCCATTCAGGCAAACGCATTTGTATTTTTTCTTATCTTTTTAACTAGAGCAGTTACGAAATACAACCAGATTAACTTTTAACATTTAAAAATATCTTCTTGAACCACCAGGCAAATGTAAGAATTTTCTGCTTTAAACAAAAAGCTTTAGAAACATTTTAAGAAACTTGTAACTGAAATTATAAGGGGTTTATATCTGAAATTTTAAAGTAACTTTACCTGCAGCTGTCACCATGTATTCCATTATTTTATATAAATAATTATGTAGATAAAACCAAAAAGGTTCATCTGCCAAAGGAAAACAAGCGAAAAAAAAAAAGTAAACAGATTAATTTTCAGGATCATTTCAGGTGCATGTGAAACAGCACCATTTTTACATTTTTTTTTTTTTTTCTTTTTGTCATGTCATTTAAATACTTGGTATAAATGTGTCAACCACTTTTACAGAGCGGGAAGATCATAATTTAAGCTGTCAAAGGGTGAAATTATTTTGAGAGGTTTTATCAGCAGGGGGTTGAAAACAATTTAATGTAAGAGTGTCTGCAATTAATAGAGTTGTATCTAGCTGGAGGGTTAGTTTATTGTGCTACTGTTGTCTGTAGAAAGACTAAGTCTTTCTCTTTAACACCCCCCCTTCATTTTTGAAAATTCCTTTCATGAATCCCATGTGTCTTCAATAATATAAATCGGCATGAAGAGTTTACAGCACAAAAAGGTATTTCTATTTTTGTTTTCCAGTTACTAATGAATTAAGGGTTTCAGGTCAAAAGGGTTTAATTTAGTCTCAAGAGTATGCATTTGGAAGTAAATTAAGACTGTTTACTTCGTGTTTCTGATTATTAAAATTATTTTTACATTGTTTTTTTCTTATGAATATTGAGAATTTGTCTCTGAAACAAAATCACCCATTTTTTCCTATAAGGGTTGGTGTTCAGTTTTGTATAGATAGGAATATTGTTTTGGACTACTATATATATATATATGTTTTTTGCCAAATTAATTAAACTTGCAAAGACATAAAGAGAGTCTCAATGGATTTCTCAATTAAGAGATTTTGCCACTTAAAATTCTTATATGAGGGATTTTTTATGTTATAAATTAGGTTTCCCAAATCTCTCAAGGATATTAATATCCTTCCTATTCCTTATGAAGTGCAGGTTCATTAGGATAATGAAGTGAGGTGAGTAGCTCTGGAAGAATATGTATCAGAATGCAGAATTCTGAAAGCCATGTTTTAAGTCACTACTCATCCTACACTACATTTGCATCAAGAGTCTACTAAAAGAAGTTCCTTTAACATGGTACCACTGATGGAATTCCTCTGTGTTAAAACAAGGACTACTAAGAGCAGATGTGTGGGTACTGCTGTATTTACTCTAGACTTCACAATCTCATTTCTAAAGCCCACACCAGAATATTCCTCTTGATAAGATTCTTTTTATTTTCAATCACCACAAGCAGTGTGGTGAAGAATTTTGACAGCTTTCAGACACAACACAAGGAGTATGAAATCCTGCACACTATCTACAAAATTTAGTTCATGCCAGTAGGAAGAAATAACTGGAGAAATAAAAATAGATGCAGAAAGTAGTGTGGTTTCAGCAGGTAGAATAATTATATAAGTACCAATGTTAAAGAAAATACATTTCTTTATAAGACTATATAAAATAAATCTTTTTAGCTATGGACACTGTTGGCTGTTTTATAAGTTCGGGCAAGATTTACAGAATATCTAGAGGATATATGTTGAAATAGATAATAGGAGACAAAGTAGGTGAAAAGGTGAAGTTAGTTTCAAGAAATCTTGAATTGTTAATTTACTGTGAATAACATAATCTTCAACTGGAAATAGTGGAGCTTTATTTGTTTAACTTTTAAATTGTGCAGAATAATATAAAAAAGTAGCATTGAGGAAGCTCTATATTGCTCTTCATTATCTTCTGAAGACATGACTAGGACAGATCATATGGCTGTACTATTTGCCTGGTCATACTTCCTAATCTCCTAATTAATTAATTAGCCATTCATTACATTGATTTTTTTCCTATTCCCACTCCACCTTGTTTGTAAATGTAGAAAATAACTCTAGACCTGCTAGACCTAATGTTTTTCCCTTTTTTCCTTTTTTGTTTTTTTTTGTTTTAGTAGAGAAAGGAATCCTGAGCATAGAAAGCAACCCTGAAGTAGGAACTAGGCATTCTACTCAATATTTCAGCATTTTCTGGTTTTCTGCCAAGGGTTTATTCAAGGAATAAATCCTGTCTTCCTACTGTTAGAATGCCTCTCGGCATTCAAGATTGCTTCTTGTCTTTTGCCTTTTATAATCCATAGTTAGTAACAATATAAAAATACTGCCAACACTTTTATTTGTCACTTGATTCTATGAATCATGATTATCTAGATCTTTGAGGGATCTTGAAAAGAATGAGCTGTGGAACCGGAGCAAACAGGTTAAGCTCAGAGACATAGATTAATTATTTGAATAATACGGCCTAATTTTTTTTTTATGGCTTTACATGGCAGCAAGTCTACTTGCTGTTTTGCTCTGATGCATTTAAACACGTTCCCTTTGTTCACTTGCATGAACAAAATGAGAATTTCAGAAACCATGTAGTAACCTTGAACTCATTGGTATGTAGACCTCAGAAAACTAGGTTGAAAAACAATTAAAAATTAAAGACTGACAGTGAGATAATGTAACTAACTTAACAACAATAATAATAACAACAAATAATAATAATATCCCAGGAATCCAAATGAAATTCATTTTACCTAAACAAAGCCTAACAAAATTATGTGTTTAAAATATTTATCTTTGGCTGAAGACAATTCAGAGAAGGGAGGAAGGAAGGGAGGAAGGGAGGAAGGAAGGAAAAGCCAGAAGTTGTAGAATGAAATGCAGAGAAGTCCCTTACAAAGGAAGACAAAGCGTTTGATGTTGAAAAAATATCATAAACAAATATAGTCATACAATTTTAGGAATACATAGACTTAATCAGGCAGAGGCTGATAGTCTATTATTGCAGTCATAATACATTTTGTTTTCCAAATACAATAACATTTGGGATATGTCTGAGTAATAAGGAACAATTAATTTAAAAAATTTTGGTGGTCCTAGTGAGATTGCTTTGTTTCTCAGCCTTCAATGAAGACTTTTTTATCACCTTACTAGAAAGGTCAGGTCGCTTTATACTGCAGAGCCTTTCTACTTATTCTTCTCTACTTTCCTTCAAGATAGCAACAAGAAACAAAATATCTTTTGAATGGAAGTGCAGATCAGATGAATGAAAATACTTCTATATCCATAAGACCTGAATGAAATATGACAAGTGCTATCACGCCATGCTTTGTTTGGTTAATTCTCGTTGATTTTGGCTAACATTTTGTATGGATAGAAAGAGTAGGTCATCTTTTGTATTTCTTTTTATTCAATGCAATTAGTGGTGCAGAAGGTGAATATCTCAAGCAGACTGAAAATACTGCTCAAAATATCCTATAAAGTCACTCCCTTAAATGAAATTATAACTATAAACAAATTTACTGTTATATAGTATATTCTGTGTACTATGTACTGTGTTTTGTGTACTAGTCTTTACAATTCCTGGATCATCAGGTAAGGATAATTTTCATGTGCTTTGTGGTCAGTGCTACCTGTGTTTTGGGGATTGTGTTTCTTCCCCCACTGTATCTGATAGAGAAACTTTAGTTTTCTGATTTGTGTGAAAAGCCATGATTTTGAAAGACTCACCTGTCAAAGACAGATAATCAAATATAAGTGTTTGTTTTGTTTTGTTTTTCTGTAATACTCTCCACTATGACCTTCTTTCATTTTCCATTAAAAATATCAATCTTAGTGTCTTATATTCTGAATGTGACTGTAAACTGTCGTTTATAAGGAAGCATAAATTTAGAATTCCTCCCAT
This sequence comes from Chloroceryle amazona, assembly GCA_027560015.1. Lineage (NCBI taxonomy): Eukaryota > Metazoa > Chordata > Aves > Coraciiformes > Cerylidae > Chloroceryle > Chloroceryle amazona. The sequence goes on along the minus strand of JANHFX010021414.1, from coordinate 58,104 downwards.
ATCTACTGTAGTCATTAGTATTAGTACCAATGATTAGTAACAACACAACCTCCTTTGATAGTTTAAAAAAAGCATACATTAATAAATATATAAACAATTCCTAGATCCATAAATGATGATTTTTAAGGGTTTCAGATATGACTAATTCTTCTTAATGTATTTGAAATCCTGTCTTTTAATAAAATTCATGACAGTATTCACATTCTACCACAACTGCAATAATAAATTATATCCAGTCACACAGCTGTTATTTTTAGATACTTATTATTTAAATGAGAAAAGATTTCTAAATAAACTTTTATAATACCTTTACAAAGCTATAAAATAGGATTTGTGTAATAAAATTGCTTTTAATTTTTTAAAGAATGTAAAAGCTTTCAATCTTGTACTTTTAGTAACCTCCAACCTCCTGATTCAGAATGATGCCTGAGTGCTTGAGAAATTGTCATTCATGGTATGAGAAATGGAATTTCAGACTTTAAGAGTGGAATAGAACTAATTCTAATTATATTCTAGACTTTTAACCCCTGATTTATTACATCTGCATTTTTTTTATTCCAGTAGATATAGTCCATATTAATAATATTCATGTTTTTAAATAGTAGGAAGAATAATTATTTTAAAAGCAAAAGCAATGGTTTTCATAAGCATGATATTTTGATAGAAATACCTGTATTTTTACCTGTTTCTGTAGAAAACCTGTATTGTAAACCACTGTTTCTTCAAAGATTTGCAGATTGCATAAACAAGCCTTGCATTATTTAGTAGTTGTTACTGAATGTTAAAAACTTTGCCCAATTGGCTATATCTTTCTGGGTTACATAACACCATAACATCAAAACACTGTAAACAGTTATTTGTACTGTACAGTAGTTTTTGTTTAAGCCTCGTTGCCTCATAATAGCATCCAACAGCAAGGGGAGCTCTAAGACAAGTTGGAGTAAACTGAGAAACTTGTGAGAGAAGATTAGAAATACTGTCAGGAAAAGATAGAGTTTGGAGACAAAATTTGGAGTGGGGGAAGGACATAGCTGTTATTCACTGTAAGTGAGTCAGCCAGAGATGTTTACAAAGTACATGAAAAAGAAGAAAAAAAGTGTAGGAGACTAAGAGAAGCATCCAAGTGACTAAATAGAAATTATCCAAGCACTTTAAAGAAATTGAGCTTACAATGTGAGATGTGCCAAATAGCTAAGAAAACCTCCTAGATATGTTAAAGAGTGTAGAGAGTGGTTGAAATAAGTACTAAATCAGATGTAGTTTGATCTATCCAGCATATAATAGCACCTATGAATTGCAAATATAATTTTCTTTCAAGTAAGTCTGAGGAAAAGTTTATCTGAATGGATGTTATTTTCACTCAAAGACACGAAAATCAGATCACTGTCTACACAGAAGTAGTCTTTCTTAAACATGCTAAACTGGTTCTTTTTCACAGTTTAAGTTCAAGATTTCTGATCCAAATAAGAACAAGTCTCTGATCTAGCAATCACTAGATTTGTAATAGTCTGTTAATTATTATTGTCATCAAAGTTCCAATTGAAACATCTTAAGAACACTTTCTGTTATTTAGATCTGTATCCAGCATATAGGCAATTGAATAGTAGAGCATTGTGAATTATTAATTATACAAAATTATTTGTCATATACTATTTTTTTTTTCACTAATCTTTCAAAAAAAACCTGTTTCCAGCCACTGAAACATGTATGGTAGGATTTAGTAGGCACATGCTTTCCCATAAAAGGCTGCCTATCTCACAAAGACCACATACTTGTGCATGTAAAAATATTTTATATTAGACAAAATTTGTTATTACAACATAATGTTTTATATATACCCTGAATGCAACAGGCAAGCTTTTTTCAGGGAAAGCAAGACACCTTGAACAGAAAGGAATATATAGGTCTTTCCTGCCTCAGTATTTGGACCATCAATTAATGTTGATGTACATTCACACTGTAGACTCCTTTGTTATTAGTTTGTAACAGGTGAAACTTCTGAGTCTGATGCAGCCTAAACTGAATTGAAAATCTTAAAGTCCTTTTCATAAAGATTGGCAAAACTAATCAAAGATTAAGAAACCAATTAACATCCAGAAAAGAACACAAGTTGTTAGACTATGGTTTGCATGAATTCTTCTGAAATGTTTTAGTACACCATGTCCCAGACCTTTCCTATAACTTCAGCACTCAGCTCAGGTTAAAAGGTTGTCTTTGTTCTCACTCAGACTTTATAGTCCAAGCTGAACAGATCCAGGACTTTACATTTGCTTTATGTACTTGAAACACTAGATTAATTCCAAGTAAACTCTTTTTTTTTTTTATTTTCAAAACACGTTATGTTAGTAGTATTATTAAATCTATTGGAAATTATATGGAATGCATCAGAAAATGCCATTAAGCTTAAATAGATGTGTCCATTGAATAAAGAGAGGTGTTGTGAATAGAAATCAGACGAAATCAATGTGAATTACTAAATGTTTTTCCAGTGTATTTCATAATTCTTCCTGAAAAGGACTATCAGATCATGAATTAAGTGATTTTTTTTAAACAAAATATGTATTATTAGAATATGCACTAACCTTGCCCTAGCATTTAAAAAGATTATGATAAATGTACTAAAAGTAATTCAGCATACTACTGTGTTAATGACCAAACACCCTTATAATGTCTGTGATTCAATTTATATTAAAGGAAACTTTTACAAGGAAAGGAATTATTTCAGTTTGATGCCTGAAAATTACATAGCTTGATTCTTTTTTATTCTTGTTTATGAATATCAATTTTTGCAGATTGAGACAGAAAATTTAGTTAGAAAATAGTGAACAACAAAACCAAATAGGAAATCCTAATCAAAATTAAAAGTAACATCTCAAATTCAAGTCAAACATTTATTTAAAGAAACCAAACATCCTCTGCAAAATATTGTGTACAAATTAATGTCCTGCCAGAGGATGCCCAACCTGACACATGTTAACTTAAACAGATACACTAAGTCACAGTAGAACTGACCCATCCTTCATGGAGGCAGCTATGGTCTATCAAAAACGTTGTCAAATATTTTATTTAAGAAACAAAAAACCTGCATGTGACAATATATGAATTCAATCAAAATCAAGGACGTTTAAAAGGAGTATAGCTGCCCATGAGCTATGTTACTAATCTGAACCATGACTGTTTGTGAAATTCACTGTAGAGGTGAGGGAAAAAAATTGAAAAGGCTACTTTCAATTTTAATTTGAGCTTTTGAAGCTTTATTCAAGCTTAATTAAGACTTTTAATTTCCACAAAGCCTTTTAATTTCCAAATATCACAATTACTGTGATAATTTCACTGGCATATTAAAAGGTCCAAGTGTATTTTTTTTAATCATGGCCTGGTTCTATTATGCACAACTGAGACAGAATGATTGGTTATAAATTTCTGTATCATATACTATTTGGACAATGAAAATATAAAAAAAAGTAAAACAGAAAAAAAAAATGTTTTACAGATCTCCTTTTAGCAAATTCCATCATTCCTACTCCCCACTACTATAGTGGAGAATTTGTTGCTTGCCTTACAGTCTTTAACTGACATAAAATCCCATTATATGTGAAAGAGATACATTAAAAAGTTATATATCTTGAGGTTATTTCATTTATTTGCTTATGCAGGAGGGGGTTGAGTGTTTTATTTGTTTATTTAAAGCCTGATCCCATTTCTTTTCAAAACAGGATTCATTCAAGAGATAATGAAAAAAGTATTACTGTATTTTTTTATTTTCTCCCTGTGGCAGTGTGCTCTCCCCTGACTCTGACTTGACCTGTATTTCCATAATCCTGCTCAAGTGATAACTGCCAGTGGCAGTCATGATGGATGCATCTGGTCGTATGGATTCAGGGTATACAGATAACAACAAAATAGCCAAGGGCTAATTTGAGCAATGTGCCCATCTAATCGCAATGCTGGTTAATGTCCAATTAAAGCCAAATTTGGAAGCCACTAACATGTATAGTCAGTATGAAAATATGACTATAAGTCAATTATCTAACACCATAAATAGTGGACAGCCCAGGGCCCATTGAGCACTCTTGCACAGCAGCAGGCTGCAAGCCAGGACCTTCATGTGAGTAGGGATGCCTCTTAAGGTTATTCCTTACGGTTGAGAGAATCCTTATCCAGTTAGATACTCAATAAGTGAATTGGGAATAAGTGCACTGAAATTTTGAAATCTTAGCTAAGTGATATGAAGGATTGGTTGTGCACATAGAATCCTTTAGACATAAACTGTTGACCAAGTCTGGTCCTAAGTCTGGATCCAGCTGCACCTAAACTCCGCTCTGAGAAGGAGTTCAGAATGCAAGAGTGTCCTCTCTTGCGTCTTAACTCAATGAGAGGGTCTCCCTGACAATTTTTTCTGAGCCTGTCCTCTATGCAGTAAACAGTCAAGTGTATCTTGCTGTTGACACTTATTAAATCACTGTTGCATTTATCACTGAGCTCCATTAACTCACCATCTTGTATCAATAAGCATATTGCTACTTCATTCTTACAAGTGAAGTGCATCACCCCGTCCATAACACTCCCCAACATAATCAAGTAAGCAATCTCCTGGATCACTAACTATATAGCAACAGACACTGCTGCAATGTAGATAGCCATACCTGAATCCCAACTTTGCTTCACTGAGACTTCACATAACACTTCTGCTTTCCACTGAGAGGTGTTTCTACAGGAACCCATTTCCTCCTTAAACTTTTCAGGGTTCTTATACTCCCTACTACAGTATATCTTTCCAGTTAGGTCAAATGGTGAGCTTAGGATGCCTTTTGTCCTCTCACACACTTCTTGTTCTTCACCTGGAGATGGCTGAACACCTGCCTGCTGATGGGAAGTAATGAATAAAGTCCCTGTTTTGCTTTGCTAGGGTAAGCAGCTTTTGCTTTGCCTATTAAACTATCTTTATCTGAAGCCACAAGTTTTCTCACTTTTACCTTTCCAATTCTCTTCCCCATTCCACCAGGGGAGAGTGCGTAGGGCTCAGTTGCTGGAGTTAAACCATAATGGTGAGACATGTAAGTAGAAGTCACTGGGAATGAAAGAACTGAGAACTTGTGAAAAAGGTCAACTCATTAAAGACAACGTATTGATAAAAAAACCTCTTAGAAATTTCTCATCTGTATCTGTTTTACTCACTGATCAGTTGATTGAATGCCAGAGTATTTCTTTATGTTCTCCTCTGCTTTCCTCTGGACAGTTCAAATGCTCTATCTTGTTCTGGGCTCCCCAGTACAAGAATGTTATGTATGTTCTGAGATGATACCAGCACAGTAGAAGAAAGGTTGAGAGAGGTGAAACTGTAGAAGAGCAGTCTCAAGGGGGATCCTATCAATGTGTTTAAATATGTGATGCAAGGGAATGCAGAAGCAGGAGCCAGATTCTTCTCAGTAGGGCACACTGATGAAACACTGTTGCATGATGGTCAAAAATCAAACTCCTCTAGGTGGCCTGCATCAAACAAGGATGTTGGACTAGATGATCTCAAGAGTCCCCTGCCAGTCTAAATTATTCTGCAAATCTTAGTCTTTATGATTTATTTTAAATACCAAGTCATGATTATCTTGTTGATAAAATAATACTTGTCTTTGATATGCAAAGGGGATTTTGAAATTTAAAGTCCTTTCTTGGCAGGTGCAGGAGATATCCTCTAGTTTGTGAATAAGCAAGCTTTTATTTAATTTATATAGTACCAATTTGTTTTTCTACTAAAAGAGCATGAACATTTCAGAATTGTTCCTAAAATTTTTGTCCTACAACTTTTCATTATTTATTGTTATAACATTTTGCATTTTACAGACATATGAGTACCAAGGAGTACAGTTTATGAAAAGAATTTACCTGAGGTAGGACTTTGAAGTGAAAAAAAACAAACTTTGAAACAGTTGGGTTGAGAAAAGCCCCTTATCTCCCTCCTCATTTTGAAGACCTATAAAAGTAAGTTAAACAAGTAATAGAGAGGGATAGATTTAAAAGAAAAAAGCCAAAATTTATGTTACTGGAAGGAGCTGGTATTAACTGTTGTAATAGGGAGAATGTTTATCTTTGTATACAAAACTGTAATTTTAAATAGGCTGAGATAAAAAGGAAACAAAAGTCTTTGAGATGTGAAAATTATTATATTTTAGGTTCTTTATGTTGTTGAAGTTTCAAAATTCAAAATGTAACTTCATTTTTTTCTATATCATCCTTCATCATATCAAGCATAAATTTCCCCTCGGTCTCCACAGGTGACTTTCCTAAATAGCAAATCTAATCACTTGTTTCTATGCTAAATGACTCTAATCTTCAAAGTAGACTTTCTTTTTATCCCATAGTACCTAAGAGACTTTGAAAGGCCTTAGTGATAGACTTTTGACAATTCATTATGCTATAGGAAACATCATTCCTGTCTATGTTCATTCCTGATTCTTTTAGTGAGAACCAATACACATATGAGACAAAAATGTCCTCTTACAACACACTGTGAGCTCTTCCTCATTCTACAATAAATCTACCTGTTCTTTATTGTATTGTCTAGCAGTTTAACTAGGTTGACTGGGACACAGTTGCCTGGCCAATGTCTTGGTTATTAAAAAAAAAAAAAAAGTTAAAAAAGAAAAGGCATTAGGCTTACAATCTTCCATGTCTCTGGTAGTGAGGCATTTTTCTGAAAAGTAATGACAAAGATATATCTACTTTGCCCTATTAAAAATTATGTGTGTTTTCTCATATTAATGTTTTTGCCTGTATAACTGTCTTGAGTTCATAGGGAAGTGATCTGAAACTCATAATCAGGAATTACTTTATTCAAGGAATATTTCCATCTTAAACATATTGCTTTTTAGAAACATTATTTTTTCTAAAATGTTGCATGATTACAGTTTACAAAGAAGCATTATGAGGTTCCATCTAAATATGAGGCAAAACTTCTTTACTGTGAGGGTGATGAAGCACTGGAACAGGCTGCCCAGGGAGGTTGTGGAGTCTCCTTCTCTAGAGATTTTCAAACCCCACCTCAGTCCAATCCTGTGCAATGTGCTCTGGGCAAGCCTGCTTTGGTGGGGGGGTTGGACTAGATGATCTCTAGAGACCCTTTCCAACTCCAACAATTCTGTGATTCATACAAAATTGGGAATGGACTTTTCCAACTCTGAATGACTCAAAAGCCTGACTCACAGGTTCAGAATGTGAGAAACAGATTCTCAAGGATCTAGCTCCTCTAGATGGCTGTCTTTATTATGTTTTGGGATTTTATGTTACACTACTTTGTGCATTTCTGATACTTTTTATGTTCAGGTTATGTACAGAGAGCTTTTCAGTATGCCACTTACAGCTTGTGTTGACTTCACTAACAATAGTATATTCCTCTGACAGTATACTAATATGGCAATGACATGAGGCTAAAACTTTTTAAGAAATTAATTTAAACCAATTTCTTTAAAGTCAGAATTTGTTCAGATACTTAGCTCTGCACTAGTCAGTGAGACAACATAGTCTAAGAAAATATATGGATTTAGATATCATGTAGTCTTTTAGAGTACTAGATTAAGTGGAACATGTTTCTTTACACATGGTCTTATGTTAAAGTAGGGATTATTAACAACATTCATCAGCTGCATGTCAGTTAAGAACTACTAAAGAAAGATGGCCATGAAAAAATGCAACAAATTAATTCATCATCTACAGGAATAAGCCTGAACTATTACACAGTAATGTATTATTTCTTAGCTACTGAAAAAAGACATATTTTCTGCAGGTTAAATTTTGAATTGGTTACATAATTATTATAAGCCTACTCCCTCAAAATACATTTTGTCTAATTTTCTTTTTTCTCAAAATTTATAAGTAGACAAAGAGGAAGGAGGAAGTTTGAAGACAATCATTTTTGAATTACAGGCCAAAAAATGTAGCCTGTTGTGACCTTTGCCCAATGTTCTTTGTCTATCCAGTGCTTGAAAACTGCTTATTATTAGTCCTTTAGATTTCTTCTATAGTTAAATTTCTATCTAAAGTGATTCAGAGACTACTTTTGAGTAAAAATATTTGAAATCAATCAAAGTAAGATTTATGTTTTGTACCATTCTTATTGACATTTCTTGTGTAGTTGGATGTTTGTAAGTGATACAAGGAACTTTTTTTGGAAAACAGGAAAATATTGGGGTGGGGGTAGCATTTTTATTGTTACTTACTTTAGCAGGAATCAAAACTGGGAAAGTTCCATTGTTTCTATTCCCAAAAAGAAAAGGAACTGATGGTTCCAGATAAAGTTATTTTTTGTCTTTAAACTCATGAAACAGAGGCCTGTGTTTCTGAAAAATGCAGGCAAAGATTTAGTTTCTGAAAAATGCAGGCAAAGATTTAGTT
>JANHFX010021414.1:0-49619 GCA_027560015.1 Chloroceryle amazona | reverse complement strand
CATGAAACAGAGGCCTGTGTTTCTGAAAAATGCAGGCAAAGATTTAGTTTCTGAAAAATGCAGGCAAAGATTTAGTTCCACCTTTGTTATAGTATAAATACCTTATATATCAGTCAGCTCCACTGTGTGACCCCTATTTATCCTGTAATTCCAAAAAGATACCTTGAAATCATAAACTTCTGGAAAAGGTGAATAAATCTTATTAGAAAACTTCCTCTTTTGAAGCTCTCTTCAATAAAACAGTAATAAATAAAACTAGCCAGCATTTTTGAAACAGACATTGTTAGAAACTTTTATTAGAAATGTAGTCATGGAGACAATTTTCTTCTCAAGTCTTTATTCTACTAATTAAATACCTGAAATATAATGTGTTTGTATCATATCACTTTATATCATAGTATTGTAGTATCATCAAGACATCTGAAAACGTTGAATGAAATTGAAATCTGTTATTGAATGCCATTTATTTGTTGCATTATTAATGTAGGTATATATGAGCATAAATTCCCTGCTCGCAGTTTCTTCCTCTACCTGATGCTTGTCCTATTTCTTCATTTGTCTCTACATTATACAGCAGTGAAAGTACTGGCAGCAGAATGTCTAGACTAACAAAAAACCAACTGTCTGTTTGAAATCAGTCCACACTCCTGTTACCTGCTTAGCTGCACCATAGATAAAAAACATGTCTTTTGCTGCAGTGGTAGGGCTATAAGGTATATAGGAGAGAATGTATACTGAGGAAAATGAAGAGCCTCACTGTGGAAAAAAAAAAAAGAATAGTCCTCCCTGTCTGTATAAAAGAGAAGGTTCTGTAATGTTTTGTGAGGTTTTTTGAAATTTATAAAGACTGTTTAAATCAGTATATAGAAGTATCTAACCTTTTGGAACCTGGATCTTCATTTGATGGTTGGAAAACTGGCCTCACTAAAAACAACAGACAAGAAAGTAGTGTGAGAGTAGCCAGTTTGTGTGAAAAGAATATCTAAAACTTTCTGAAAGAGCATTTGACTAACACTCATATGACTGAGAATTGAAGATCTGTAAGAATGAATTGAATGATCTGTAAGAATCTGTGTGTATGAGGGGCATGTGTTTGTGTGTATGGTTAAAGTTATAGGAGACTGTTTAGAAGGCTGTAGGCATTATCAGTTCATAAGACCTGAATTAAGAGACTTTTCCTTGCAACAATAGGGAGCTATCATTCATAGTTTATATATTTGTGTATGTTACCTATTTATGGAAGTTGCATATTTTTGCTCCAAATTTCAAGGATTTAGTATCTAGCAATGCTAGCTTTTTTCAATGTTTTGACTGGGAATTTAAAATAATTTTTCAGATTCTCTACCTGTATGCCTAACTCAAGTGTCTCATGAGAGAATAATAAATCAATGTGTTTTATCCAGTGGGATGTAAAACCAAATAAGAACAAGCAATTCTATTACAGTTAAGTGGCTAATAGTCTAAATTACTACTGTCTGTTTACTACAATAATATTGACCTTCTGTAGTCTGACTGTATGCCTAACTCTGAGATTGTAAAAAAAGAACCATTAGAGTGGAGGAACATGTTTACTTTAATAATGGAATCCACCTCAGAGACATTTGTGTTAAGCATTTTGCACCTGAATCTAAGCCTTGTTAGCATAAATTTCATTAAGTGCTCTTCGGGCCAAAGAGAGGCAGAACATATTTTAGATTAAGTAGTAAATTTGTACTGCCAATTCATAAAAATCTGAAAATAAGCAAGTTTGGAATAAACAATTGGGAAACAAATATAGCAATGAAGAAAAAATTGAGAAGAACAATGACAAACTTTTTATATACAAGTCCATACTTCCACATTACAAAAGATCAAGAAATATTAAAGAAACGGGTCTTAGCATCAGTGGAACAAAGGCAATCAAAATAATTACTTAGTAAGCTTATACTAGTGGACTGGTTTGTTTGTTTGCTCTATAATAGTTGCGTTTTTTTTCTCCAGTCTCCTGAAAATTAATGACAAGTGGTTTCTAAGATACAATTACTGACTGTGATACTTTTTCCATGGACAAATAACTGAATTTGACAGTGCTTTGTTTGTAGTACTTTCCAGTCACTTCTCACAGTGCTGGGTTTTTTTAGTTTGTTTGTTTTAGCTTTTTCTGTGAGTGTATTATTCAGTTTTCCTGAAGTTTGTGTTGTGAATGAAATTTGGCAGGCATTTGAAGATAATTACTTAAATTCAAAGACTGCAGGAGACCTTCATGCATGAGTAAGGAGCTTCTGACTTAGAAGTACAAAGGAAGCATACAAAAGGAGGGACAGGTGACCTGGGAGAAGTATAGACAGGCTGTCCAATCCTGTGGGGACAAGGTTAGAAAATGCAAGGCCAACCTGTAGTTAAGTCTGGTGAGGAATGACAAAGGAAACAAACAGGATTCTACAAGTATGTAATATTCAAATATGCAATTTTATTAAAATAGTTGAAAAGCTGGGGGTGGGGAGGAAGCACTGGACAACAGTATTACCCTGTTTGAGAGGGCCTAATTGTATCCTTTTTCCTTTCCATCTCTTTTTCTGATTGGCTTAAACAAATTGTATCTACTTTGTTCCTGAATTATTCCTCATGCTTGCCAATCCTGCTAGGAGTATCATAAGAACTGAAAGTGAAGGACTGTTGTCCTGACAAATAAGTTCACAGATTATAGTTTTTATTTGAATGATACAATCTAGAGATGTATCAGAGTGAGAAGTTATTGTGTATATGACACTGTGTCATATCTACATTGAGAAAAAATAGTCACTTCAAATTAGAAAGGCCTGATAATTTGAGACGTTCTGATAATTTGAGAGTTGCAGTTGTGATAAACTCCCTGGTTTTACTGAATGTAGAGAAGAGTGAGACAGATGCTTGAAATAAAGCAAACAGTTGGACAAAAATAGAGGAGAAATACTATTTCTATAAATTGTAGTAACATAGACTAATCTGTGTTTTTAGGGAGCTGTGTAAATCATCTAATCTAACCTCCTACTCAGGCAGGGTCTAGCTGAAGCAGGTTGCTCAGAACCTTGTGTAGGTGAATTCTGAGCACCTCCAGAAATGAAGATCCCCAAAACTCCCACAATTTTTTTTAGCATCCTGTTCCAGTGTTTGATCACCATCAGGGAGAGAAGGTTTCACCACAGAATTTCTTCTGGTGTGTGTTGACTTTCTGTAATATGTTCATGTCCTAGACTACAAGAGTGACAGGAAATTCAAACAGATTCTGCTAATAGAAGGGCTGATTTGATCTCCCTGCATAAGTGCAGGGAGACTGCAGGAAGAAGAGGCAGGAGAGAGTGACACCAGTGAAGAAGAAATGGTAGAATTTAGTAGGATCAAACACATTCAAAAACGTTATCATGGTTTATTCTTCTGGTAACCTTACAAAAATATAACTGTCCTTTTGACTAATTGCTTTATTCTTTCAGGAAATAAGGCTGTTATTTTTAAAAATAATTTAATTACATTATGAGAAGCAACCTTATTGCAGTCAATAAACTAAAATTCTTACTTTGTAACTTTAGCTCAATCATGTGTCTTCTTGCTGTAAGTCAGTATATTTAAGTGGGGAATAAGATGTAGAACTGTCCCTTTACAGAGATTCCACTTCAGGAGCAGGCTTCAAAATATATTTAGTGTCATTCCTCAACAGCAATTTATTTCATGAGAAAAATGGCATTGATTTTTCTGACAAACATGTGTCTCTTTTTCCAGTCTTCCATAAAAATCAGTGCTACTAGCAAAAGAATTGAAGATGCAAAGCAGAGCATACACAGGTGTAAAATCAGGTTACCCCTTCAATATTTGTTCCAATTTGATCAAACTATAGAACCCATGGTCTTATATATGGGATGCAGAGAAATCTCTGCTCTGACATCTCCTGCCCCTTCTTCACTCAACTGGGTGTCTGAAGGGTTGTTTCATATTTTCTCACTCCTCTCTTGGAGCTGCTGTGCAAGGTTTTTTATTCTTTCTTAAATACATCATCGCAGAGGTGCCACCAGCATTGCAGATCAGCTCAGCTTTAGCCAGTAGTGGGTCCTCTCAAAGATGATTGGAACTGGCTGTGCCTGACATGATGTGGGCAGCAACTAGTGTCTTCTCACAGAAGCCACCACTGCAACTCTCTTCTGCCAAAACCTTGCCAAATAAACCAAATACACACACACGCACAGAAGACTCAGTTCACTGAGGAAAATATAAAAGCATCCAAGTCTTTGTAGTTGCTGGCATTCAGATCTCTCACAAATACACATATACCACATACATGCTAGACTCACCAGTGTTTGGCACCTGGATTTACAGGACATGTGATCCATGAACTTTTCCAGTTGCTTGCAGTTAGACATTGCAGCACAAATGTGTAGCAGAGAGATTACAAAGGAAAATAGTAAAGAAAAGGATGTGATAATAAGACAGGATAGACTGTAGATACCAGACACAAGACTCAATGCTAACATGTCCTTACATACAGAGGGCTGCTTTATGTCCTTTCCTCTCTTTTGCCATCCTTTTCCCTACCCAGTTCACTCTAACTGAACCCCTCCCCCATCTTTAGTCCTTTTCCTAAACATACCATATTAAGTTTTACAAAATTCTACATGCTCCTTTGGATATGCCCTAAAAAGTTTCTCACAGTCCTTCAAGATCCCTCAGATGTCCCATAATATTGTCATAGTCATGTTCCCTCTTCTTACCAGATACTAAATGAGGTTGACTGGTTTCAAGATTGCGCAGTTCGGTAATGGTCCATCAATTAGAGGTAGAAGAGTTCTGTTTTGTTTGTTGTCATCTACATTATCACCTGTTACTTCATTTCTGTGTGACTGTGTGTTTAATTTATTTGTTTTCTTGCTTTTTGTGATTTTTTTAATACAGAATAATCCTTGACCAGGTCAAGGATTTGAAAACTACTTACTTTAGTATGAGCTACCAAGTTTGGTACATAATTTATTGAAATGCTTTAAAGTTAACCCTTTGTCACAGGACAAAAAAATAATTCACCAGTATCTAGGTCATATCTAGGATCTTTTATAGTATCATTATTTCTTGGCGTATGTAATGTGTGATAAGGGAACCAAACTTAACTAACATTTTTTGTGATCTATATTGTAATGTAAAATTGATTTTGTCACTGCACACTGGATTAATAATTGCAGTGTTGGACTTTTTAACATCATGAGCTTTTTTTCTGTTGTTTGATGTTATTCAGTTTTAGTAATACTGTGTATATTTTCGAGGAATATGTTAAATTTCATGCATACCATCTGAAACTATTCTTCTGTTATGTGTGAAGATTACAATTCCAGTCTCCTAAATTGTCATTATGTAATTTATGTAACATAATTGTGTAACTTTGCATGCCCTGCAAGTTTCATGAGATACCATATTATAGCTTTGTCTAAATCATTCATAAAAAATGTTAGAAATAATTATTTCATCATTAGTATTGGATCTTTCTAACACACATAATATGCATATATTTAATACCAGACATGCCATCATTTTTTTCTTGGAGTTCTTAGGTTAGCCAAAAAACTAAACTGCTTGTGCAATTACTTCTTGTGATATTTTGTCAGAAGATATTGGAAAACCCAAACAGTCTATAATTCTGAATCTGTCTTTATTTCAGAATGTTAGCTATTTAAAATTGATATTTTCAGTGTTTTTAGGTAATCATGACTGTCAAAGCTGATGTCCCCACAGATTCTTTGTGGTTTGTGTTATTTTTATTCTTTGTATTCCATTCTCTCTTCCCCCACAGCTATGTAAATAGATGATATTAGAAATGGAGAAAAACTACCCTGGTTCATTATATGAGTTAATATGGTGATGTGTGAGGTTTCAATTTGGAGGACAGAACTGAGAATGCCTCATTATGCATCTCAGAGTCCTGAGGGAATTGGCTGATGTAGTTACCATGTCACACTCCATGCTATTTGAATAGTCCTGACAGTCAGGTGAAGTCCCTGGTGACTGGAAAAAGGAGAACATTGCACCAATTTTTTATAAAGGGTGGAAAGAGAACTAGCAGGGAAATGCTGACCTCTCAACCTGACCTCTGTGCCTGGGAAGATTATGCAATAGATCCTCCTTAGAAGTTATTCCAAGGCACATGGAGGACAAGGAGGTGATTTGAAACATCTGGCGTGGCTTCACCAAGGGCAAGTCCTGCCTGACCAACTTAGTGGCCTTCTACGATGGAGTGACTACATCAGCTAACAAGGGAAGGGTGATGGATGTCATCTATTTCGACTTGTGTAAAGCCTTTGACTTAGTCCCCCACAACATCCTTCTCTCTAAAGTGAAGAGATACAGATGTGATGGGTGAACTGTTCAGTGGATAAGGATTTGGTTGGATGGCCACATGGTAGTGGTCAACAGTTCAATGTCCAGATGGACTTGGGTGACAGGTAGTGTCCCTTAGGGGTCCATGCTGGAACCAGTATTATTTAATATATTCATCAATGAATATGTTATAGTTTTAGCAATGCACATAAAAACATGGAGGTGACAAACAGAAGCTAGAGAATTTAAACTCATATGAGTCCAGTATCACTACAGATATTTTAGTTCTGTTACAGAACAAATAAAGGAGTATGTGAGATGGTGATTGATAGGTGATCTACTACAGCATTTGAAATCTCTGAAATGTTAATTAGCCAATTACATGCAGTGAATTACAAAGCTATCTCACTAATAACAACAATAACTTTTTGTTAAAGTGTACCAAGACATTTTTGGGTAGACAATAGCAGATAGACTGCAACAGTATGGCACTGTAATCTAACCTGGACTGATAAAAACATGAGTCATTATGGGTGACACATTAGCAGAACATATCCTCTCCATGAACATGGCCATCAGTTGGTGTATCATACTGAAATCTAAGATGGTGTCTTTACTGCTTTTAATTCTTAAAGGAACTCTTTGTTACAGTAAACAGTATTGCCATTTTGACTTTTAGAATAAGTCAGTGACAGAATTAGTTATAAGTCTTCGGTCCTCCTTATTCCTAGCATTGTTTTTATGTTCATTAGATTAACTTACAGAATGTTGCCAATTTAATAACCTAAACCTCTAGTTCACATAAACCCCTAATTTCCTAATAACTTATGAACTGGATCAGTGCTCTCTCATTTGGGTTATAACTGAATATATGTATAGGCCTGAGTATCAGTTAGAGAAATAGAGATCTTGGTGATGAGAGTGTTTAAAATCAGGCTAGTTTCAAACTTGGAAACCACAGTTCACTGTATTGATATTTTTTAACAATACATACAGCCAATGATTAGCTCTAAGTGTTTATTAGTTATTGCAACTACAAAATGAAAACATGAGTCCTTAATAAGATTTTTCTAAATTAGCTGAGAATATACAACATGGAGCTGATGTTGCTTCGTATACAATACCATGGTATACAATACCATGGAGCTGATGGCTATACTGTGCTTCACACTTTCAATTACTGAGGATGAGGTGGCCAGTCCTGAGAGGTGTATAAAGAAGGCACATGCGGTTGAATCAGAGGGACTGTTTCTTCTCCATTTCTTCTAGCTGGCATTTCATGCTTCTTGGCACCATCTCCAAATAAAGAGGTAGTTATCTTATTTGTTCTTGGCATGATTAATTTTGTTTTTGGAATCAGGACCTGTCTTGGTTTCTCCAGACATCTGTGTTGCTTATTCTTCAGTATTATTCTGGTTCCATCAGCCACCTCTTCCACCTCCTCATACTTACAGATATTGCTACTTTTTTTCTGTACCCTGTTTATACAACCACTTGACAGGTTTTCTTCTGCTCCTTTGGGAATGTGCTATCTTTTATATATTTGTGTTTAGCTGTTACTAAATGTTATTTGTGTTTTTCAATAGTGGTTAAAATGTTACAAAGTACATATACAGCAATTACATTATCGGAGTGGTCATGTTTAGGTCTAAGTCAAATACATAGTAATATTTTGTTTAGTGTGCTTCTAGTTTGTCAGAGCAATAGGTCTTTATTTTGGATACAGTCACCAACTGCATGATCTTGGACAAGACACTTGCTATTTGTGTCTCTGCTCTATCTTTTTATATGTCTTGTTTACATTACAATTACAGTTCTGGAGCAGAGTCCCTCAGCAGTTGCGTGTATAGTGTTTGTTAAAGAAATGCAGTCCGACCATAACGTATACTCCATATATTGTTATTTATATAGTAAATGCATCTCTTAATCTCATAAAAATCTATTGATTCTGCTTCTTTATCTCTCTTTTTTTTTTTTATGTTTTCAAAAAAATGTAAACTCCTTTGTAGTTTCCTTCTGCCAGTGACTGTGAATCCATTCCTGGTATCAAAAGAGAAGCCTAATTTTTTTCAGTCAAGAATGAAAGATAGAATGTAGAAACTCCAAGCTTTGCTCATTATTTGGGTTATATCATACCTAACTTCCTAACAGTCTTTGATCTTGCTAGTGTAATATTCTTGCAGTATATTAAGGAAGTGATGAAACAGAATCTTCTAATTTAAAATAAGTGGCTTCCAATGCACAGGTAATTGGGTCTAAATAATTTTAGACCGACTTACACTTTGCAGCTACATCTATCAAAAAGACTCGGGAGATTTGCATAAAGTACTGAATAAAACTAAACTCTTCTAGTGCAGTAGTTAACAGTACTATCAAAAAAAGAAGATTGCTCGAATGTGTTAGTTATGTCTCATCATTGATCAAGAATATGCAGGTTTATTAATTAAATAACACATAAAATATAATCCATTTAATAAAGAAGAAAAGAAGTGAAGTCTGAGCATCATTAAGTAAAAAGTACCCATCCATCACAGAAAAAAAGGAAAATTAAACTTTCTTCTTTTTAATCTAATCTCACATAAAATAATAAATAAAATAAAATAAAATACCAAAGAAACTTCTTACATCTTCATTTTACTTCCTGCCTAGTTCAAGTCTGCCTTTTGCCCTTGGAGTGCTGACACAGTCATCTGAGTCAGCATATGTTCATGAGATTTCATATTTTTTCATACTTTTTCTTCATCTTTCTCCTGTATAACACACCCACCCCTCATTCCTCACTTGTCATATTGTTATCTTTTAGCCTTCGTATTCTGCCTATCTCTGAATTGCAAACTAATTCCCTCCTTGCCTGCCATGATGTTCTAATTTCTTACACCTTACTTCTCCATCCTATTTCTTTAATTCACTCTTCTCTCCTACTGTTCTGCCTTCATTTGATTATTTTTATGATTGGATTTGTTTGGTTGGGCTGGGTTTTTTCCCCTTAGCTTTCCTTCTCTTCAATAGCCAGGATTGAAAATAGGCTGAAAAATTTACAAGGGTGTAGCCAGCAGAAGTTCTTGCTAAAAATAAATATGCCAGGATTTCTGAACATGACAGGGTTTCTGAAGTTTTTCCACCGTATTCAAAATATCAGGAGTTTTGAAGGCATAAAGGGAAGAAAATTGCATAGCAAATCCTAACAAGATACGTACTCCTTTGTGTTAATCAGTTCTGCAGAAGATTGTGGTATCAATGGAGTAAAGTCAGCTTTGAAAACAGGTTCTATGAAATCAACTGCACTTGGTTTTTCAACTGGGCATGATTTATATAGTGCATGACACACTAGGTAGCCTATACTAAAACAAGAACATTAAAACATAATAGGATTCTGGAATAAAAATCCCCAAAACCACTTTAGGTACACAGAGTTCATATTTTTCTTAGGCTTGAAGGTAATCTATGGCACTGCATTTCATGTCACTAAGCTTTTGGTAGTAGCCTTAAGACAGTAAAATTTAAAAATTTTTAAATTAAAACTGTAATAAACTATCTTCTTCTATGACCTGATTCAAAGAAAATGTCTTATATATGTTCCTAGCTCTAGTCATCTGAATGTTCTCATTGATTTCAGAGTTAAAAAATGCAGTTAGGTCTATATCTCAAGAAAGGGGAAAATTCTAAGTGGAAACATAAAGCTTAGTCTTCTGACCTGGATCTTAGAAACTGTGTATTTAAAGAGGAAGAAGAAAAGCACATCAACTCTTATCCAATAAAATTTTGACAAATTGCTTCACTGAAATAGAGGTAACAAGCTGTCCATCTTTAATTAATTGTGGTTTTCAGACAAAGGCAGTTTACTTAGGTAGAGACCAAGGGCAATAGAAAATACTCATCTCATTTGCTTTTGGTGTGGAAGTGAGGAGGAAGAATATCATCAGCTATAATTCCAATTTTTTCTTAAAAGTCAAAGGACTATTTTTTACTGTGTTGCAATGGTATAGCCAATACTGGTATTTGCTAGCAAATGAACATCAAAACTAATGGCTTTGCAAAGTGAGCAGTAACTTTTAGCAGAAAGAAAAAAAAAATAAAATTCCACTTGGAGAAAGTGACATAAATTCTTGTGACGGATAAAGGATTGCCCTTGAGTAAAACTAGTAAATGAATATTTTTAATGATTTTGCTTACTCTGCCAAATTTATCATGACTGTTCTAATTCAGCAGCTAAATCTTTTGGAAAATAACCATACAAAAACTGCTTAGGAATACTCAGACTGACAGCAAAGTTTTATTGTGAAAAAAAATTACCTCTGTGAAAGGCTCAGCACTTTTTACTTTGTTTTTGATTTTTTTTTATTTGCTTTAAGTGATATTTAAAGACAGATGTCAGATGCGTGTGTAATGAGAATTGTATACACTCTAAAAGAATTTCATCTTTTGCTGTTGGATAAGGCTGTATCATAGTGTTTGTAATTGCTGGTAAAATACCGGGGATTAGGACAAAACAGAAGTGTGGAATAAAATTCGTTTAATCTTATATATTTATAAAGTAAAAAATTAAATATATCAGTAGAAGATGGGTCCTGAATGTTTCAAGTTTATTTTTTGATAAGGGATTAAGATTTATTATTGGTTTATAGTGTTAATATCCCTGTCTTACTCTGACAAAGGATATTTGATCTTTGCTGTAACCATAGTGCTGCTGTTCCAGTGATGTGAATCTTTCTTTTCTCTATAAGCCTTAAGAAACAAACAGACAATGAAGTCTATAATTAGTAACATTTTCCTATAACAGATAATAGCCTAAGATATGTTTATTTTATATAAACACACACATATATATCTATAATAATAGCTGTCAAGAACTCATATCAGAACTGTAGCTGTCTATTAACTGCTATAGATTTCTACAGTCAGTTCATCTGAAATGGATTTTTTTTGGTCAAGTTTTTCACATTTTCAGAGTGTTCAGATTTATTTTCTTCTAAAGGAATACAGCTGCTATGTAGATTCAGAGATTAAAGTCTGGCTGTTATTGGACCAAAAAGATTAAAAATTAGAATCAGGTGCTTAACCAAGATAAGCAATTGAATCAAGTAAATCTCTAGCCTGTGATGCCACATTCCATTGCTAAGATGAGCATACTTTTAAACAAGAAGATTGTTCTTTCTCTCAAGCTACCTCTTACCTTAGGAACAATCAAAAAGAACTTCCATTCTGTTTCTTACAACTTCCTCTTGAAAATTTTTCTTTGGCATGCTGTCTTCAGAAGTTTTACAGCTCTTCAGGTTGATGTGATGTGACTTCTATCACAGGAAAAGTACTGTTTCATCTTTTCTTTTTTACTTAGGCATGCAGTAAAATATATTCTTTTATGATTAGACTTTATATTCCTTGTGTCAGAAATCAGTTTTCTTTTGTGCTTGTATAGTATCCATACAACAAAACTACTACTAATAACCTATATCTCAAGAGAAATACAAATAGGAAGCAATAATATTGTGTGATGGATTTATTTTCTCATTCTCACATTTCTCAGAGAATGTTATGTATCTGTAGCTGACATGAATTGTTACTAAAGCAGAGAAAGCTTGTTGTATTAAGTCCCCATATCCCTACAGTATATTATTATTTTTTTCTGCTTTGCTTTAATTAATTCTTCTTTTAGCTTTCTCTCTATGTATATTATGCATTGACATTGAGAATTTGTTCTTTTAATTCTTAATATATATTATGTATTGATATTCAGGGTTTCGGGAAGATGAATTATTCATATACAAGGTTGTGTTTGGGGTTTTTTTTGCTGCTATTTATAAATCTGTTGTATTATTTCCCATACTTTCTACTTATACATTATATAATTATAGCTGAAGATTATAGATCAATTATTGCAAAATATCTCTCTTGAGCGAGAAATGAAGAAATGATATTTCACTATGTTTCACTTCTCATGCTTTGGTAGTAACAAATAACATATTTACTTGTTGCATGCTCCATATTTTTTAATAGGCAACACAGTGTGATATCATATATACGTTTTTTTAACTATTATATGTCTGTTACTGAATATGAAAATTTTCTTCAAATGTCTCATTTAGTCTTCTTAAGATTTTCTACAAAAGTTTTCATTTATCACCACTGATATTGTCCTGTTATTTGTATGTTGTCATAGAATCAGAATGTTTTAGGCCGGAAGGGACCTCTAGAGGTCATCTGGTCCAACCTCACTACACATCCCTACCTAGGGCAGGTTGCTCAGAGCCCCATCAAGCCTGACCTTGAATGACGCCAGGGATGGGGCCTCCACCACCTCTCTGGGTAGCCCATTCCAGTGATTTACCACCCTCATATTAAGTAACTTTTTTTCTAATATCCAGTCTTAATCTATCCTTTCCTAGCTTAAAACCATTGTTACTTTTCCCATCATTACAAACCCTTTTGAATAGACCTTCCCCCACCTTCATGTAGGCCCCCTTCAGGTACTGGAAGGTCACTATAAGTTCCACCTGGAGCCTTCTCTTCTCTTGGATGAACAGCCCCAACTCCCTCAGCCTGTCTTCATATGAGAGATGCTCCATTCCCATGATCATTTTGGTGGCTATCCTCTGGACATGATCCAATACATCCTTCTTGTGCTGGGGGCTCCAAAACTGGACACAGTACTCCAGGTGAGGTCTCACCAGGGCAGAGTAGAGGGGCAAAATCACCTCTCTTGATCTTTTGGCCACAGTTCTTTTGATGCAGCCCAGGATGTGATTGGCCTTCTGGGCTGTGATTGCACACTGGTGGCTCATATCCAGTTTTTCATCCACCAGCACACCCAAGTCCCTTTCCACAGGACTACTCTGTTATCTGACAGAATATTTAAGTTTCTATTTGCCTTACATGTAAGGAAAACATCTTGCTAGTTATTCCAATGATCTTGTTAAACCTTTTTGTATGCTACTTCACATATATAATTGTACATCCTTTGCTAGTTATTGTCACTCCACAAAAGTTACCATTACTGCTTCTCAGTGCTTTATGCTAGTATCAGTGTGTGTGGTGGTGGTGGTGGGGTTGCATACATTTCAAGGCTCTAGATGAGCAGTTTCTGAAGAGGGATTTGGGAAATGCAGCTGATGAACACTTTAAAAATTACTAAACCATCATGAATGGTGTGTTACAAGCATTACAAGACATAGTCACAGCTGTGTAGTTTCCCTATCATCTTCCTCGCCCTCATCAGTTCAGGATAGCATTGGCCTGTGCAAGGTAAGTATCTGATTGTGCCTACACTAGCAGAATGATCAGAAGTGTGCCTTTGAAACAAATGGACTGATTATCCTCATTGACTGTGCTTTAGTTAGCCCCACAAAGTGATCACAGAGCCCAGGAATGGGATTCTGTTTAGATTAAACTGAACTCAAAGTTGTCATCCTCTTCAAGAAATTCAAAGTAACCTCCATTAAAAACAAATAGTCTGCATATCAGGTAATAATCAGATAATGTTTTGGTCTGCTCATATTATGCTGTGTTATTGGTAATGTTGATGTAGATCAACAGTGTAATACATAGGTCATCTCTCTTTCATAAATAATATATGAATAAAATATAGTTGATGAAAATAACACTTAACAGCTGTATTCCTCAGATATGACCTAAATGAGCAATTAAAACAGACTCTAATAGAATAGTCTCTAGCAAGTGTTAGGCAGAATCTTCAAGAGTTCATACTGTCCATTTCCTTTCATCCTATCATTGGGAGAAGAGAGCAACACCCACCTCATTACAACCTCCCCTTAGGCAGTTGGAAAGAGTGATAAGGTCTCCTCTCAGCCCCCTCTTCTCTAAAAAAACCCAGGTCCCTCAGGTGCTCCTCTTAAGACATTTTCTCCAGACCTTTTACCAGTTTGGTTGCCCTTTTCTGAATTTGCTCCAGCACCTCAATGTCCTTTTTATACTGCAGCACCCAAAACTGAACACAATACTTAAGATGCAGCCACACCCGTGATGAGTGCAGGGACATGATCACTTCTCTACTCCTGCTGAACACACTGTTTTTGATACAGGCCAGGATGCTGTTGGCCTTCTTGGCCACCTGGGCACACTGTTGACTCATGCTCAGCTGGCTGTCAAGCAACCCCCCCAGATGCTATTCTGCCATGCAGCTTTTCAGCCACTCCTCCCCAAGCCTGTAGCATTGCCTGGGGTTGTTGTGACCGAAGTTCAGGACCTAGCACTTGTCCTTACTCCTTAACTGGGCACAGGTTTGTGTATTTGGGCACCCAAATGCTGTAAACATGTCTTGCTTGTTTGTACTCTTTGAAATAAACGTTTCCTAGTACAGAAATTTCAATCATTTGTATTTCCTTATGTCTAACTTGGGAAGTGACACTACCTTTTCAGAAAATGTGGGGTAGGTAGTTATAAAAGTAATTTTCTTATAGTAAACATTTGGCCAAGACTTTTTTACACAGATTATAAAAAATACATTATTTCAGCATACAAAATAACTGAATTCTGTCCTGAATAAATTATGATACTCAAAGTAGAAAGGCTTTCACTGTATAATAAAAACACCCTGACAATATCTTCTTTTAGTAAATAAAACTTTTAAAGACATGTCTCTTAAAACTTGCTTTTCTCAAACAGTTTCTCTAAAACTCAACTATAAATCTTTTTGACTTTCCATTAAATCGGAACTTCATGGTATAAAATAGGAAAACATATGTCTCTTATAAAATTGGAATGGTCATGATTCATGTCTTTACTTCTACAAATAGTTTAATTCCAGGAAAATTTGTATGCATTTTATCTTCCTTCCAGTATTGGTGTGAGTGGGACAGTTTCCTTCTTCCTGGCAATCCATCAAAATAATGCCTAGGATGGAACTTTACGCAGGAGGTTCTAGACACATCTCCAGCTGTAGTCATACTTGTATATCGCAATTCCGTCTAAGTAACTGTGCAAAGGAGAGGTGCAAATGTCTGTTGACTGATGATCCTTTCAAACAATAGGAATGGATTTGCACATAACTGTAGTTTAATAAAGAACTCCTTTGTTATTCCTGTAGAATACAAAAAATGAGAGCTGTATCATGACTCTGTTACATGTCAAAGTTACTGATAAAATGTATTACAAGTACTCATAAAAACAATACACATCCTTGCTAGAGTTCTTTCCTTGGATGGAAAGTGCTTCTCTGTGGCAATTACTGCTTCAGGGAATGTATATAGCAGTTGTATTCATTGATTAAAAGGATACAAAAGACAAATCTTGCTGATTGAAATACAAATCAGGTCTTTCAAATCTATCAAAGACACATAATATGATAAAGTTTCTTTAGGGCACATATTATTTCATATACTTCCAAACTGTTCACAAATCTAATAAACTGATCCTCTCAATTTTTTTTTAAAGAACTACAGTAATTCTTTTCAGACTGTGTTCAAAACTAGAAAGATCTTTACATGTATATTTAATGAAGAAAGAAGATCCTTTTTAGAACAAAGCAGATATTTCATTCCTTTTTATGAATAAGGGCAATTATAGTTAATTCCACTTACTCTTTCTACTGTCTGTAGCCCTCTGACAGTATATGAAACTGGAATGCCTCATTATAAACACTATTGGATGAAAGCTTATGTGCTTTAAAAGCCTGGAAAAACTGAGCAAGGCTATACCCGTCTAAACTTAGTGTTGTTTCTAATTCAGATGCTGGAATTGCAACTTCATTGCACATATTTTTCCTATCAGTTGTTAAAACATTCAATTGATGTTTTTGATATTTAAAATCTTTCACTAAAAACTTACTTCATTTTCACAGGTAGCATTTTTTTGCAACTACAACAAAATCTTTTATTAAAATTACAGACAAATAGATGCAAATGTTGACTTTACATTTTGGGGGTTTCTTTGTAGATTTAAAACTCCTCAGCCAAATTTCCTGGCACTATATAGTAGAATAGTAGTTATGGAAATACACTTGCTACTTATGATACTGTGGTGTATATATATGTTAATATTATATTTACTTTCTTCTGCTAGTGATTTAAATAGATTTAGATAATTCCTGGAAATTTATAGAATATGATTTCAAGTCCAGAACTTTCCTCAAAAAGCAATGCTTTAAGAACCATCCATATTTCATTCACCTTCATTGAAATTTTACTGTTTGCTGTTCTTCAGGTAGTTCCTTTCCTTGTGCCATAGTACAACTTTTAATAAAAGTTGTATGTATCTGGTGTCATTAATAATCTGAAGATCAATTGCCAAATCCTTTTTAGGAAATGAATATTAGGAACTATAATAAATTAAACCTTAATGATAGAAGAGGAAAATGATTATTTGGGAAAGCATGGAAACTAAGCAGATGGGGATAATTGCATGAAAAGAGAAAAGCTAGTTATGAAATAGTTGATATAGTGAACAAAATGCAGGAAAAAGAGGAACTTGTGAATAACTAAAGAAGAAAAGTTGTTAAGAAATTTAGAACTTTCTTATAATTACACACCCAAGAATGCTCATATGATTTTCAGCAGCTGTTTGCATACACCATGTAGTTCACCGTATTGTTATCTGTTCATGCAAGAGATGGACTCTTGTTTTATACACACATGGTGTTACATCTGGTGCCCTAGGGGAGAGAGAGGCTGAACCCAGCAGAAAAATCCATCTGTAAATGCATATTCTAGTGATCCATTAGTAATGAAGCTGTTCCACTCAATAATTTTAACCAAAGCAATCAATGTCTGAACTATTTTTTCTTTAATCTTGATGTATCTCATAGAAATGCCACAGGGTATTCTGATGTCTGAATATAGGCCAAGTTTCTAAGCTAGGTTTTATTTTGCCAGTATCTATTAAGGATTTCATTCACTAATGAAATAGGTACCTTTCAATATAATTATTAACAAGAGTTTCAACCATAGGAAATGTATATTCTGCTTCTGTAACAGTCTACAAAAATATAAGCTAAATATCATACAATTTTTTTGCAAGTATACAGTTAACACCTACACCTTTCACCAGATTTTGTAGTCCACTAAGGTTTATTTTATTTGATCTGATCAGACCTAACTGTTCTATTTTATGAAGTGTCTTAGATTTCTGGATACTGTGACAGTTTCTTCAAGAAGTGATTTTGCAACACTTTGACTGTGTTATTTGCCATTCCAAACCTTTCTTTGACTTAAACTGTCAATACAAGATGCTTCCACCTTTTTAAGAGATGAATAACAGAAACTTAATTTCACTAGCCATTCTACATCTTTAATCTCTGTTAATAATAATTTATTATTCATACTGCAGGAAAACACTTGCTAAGTTACTCAGCTATGTCTTTTCTCTTTCTATTTCTCTTTCATGAACACCATCAAATTTATCCTCCTGTCCCAGGTGCTGCAACATTTGTAACAGTAGGCTGTAAACCATTCCAGCTGGTTCCCCATGCAACTTCTCATGCAGGAATTTCTAAAGCACTCAGTATTGTCCTAGATCTCTGTTAATGTTAATTAGGAAAGCGTCATTGACTTTAGGAGAACAGTGTTAGGTCAGAATTTTTTTAAATATCCCAGTGAAAGTAGCATTGACCTGGTACAATTTCTGGTGCAGGTAAATCATGAATAATGATGAAAAATATATAGTGACTTTCAATTTACTGTTCATTCTTCTCCATATAAAAAAGGATAAGACTTTCCAATATGCCTAGTCATTACTTCTAAAAATAGTAGGCCATCAGTTTGTTGACTTGTACCTCCTGAGGCTGTGTTTATTGCATCTTATAAATAGAAGACTCTACTAAATATATGTGCCATAATGCCATACACAATAGAAAAAGAGGGACAATTACTACAGTGATACTGCATTTATATATATACGTGCTAACAAAATTATTTTGCAGCAGTATTATTGGAAGAGCACTGTGGTTTCTGTGGTTCTGGGAGCAACATCTACCACTCAGTGCTGCTGTCTCTGTGATGTCTTTGCTTTCCATCTGGGCCTTCCTCCATCTCTACTATTTCACCACTTTGAAACACACTTTTGGGGAGCAGAAATAACTATTTTTTACTTTTAATAGAAATTACAAATAACTACAAACAGGGGTGTTGTAACTAGATGAAGTAGTTATTACCATGCTAAGTAGATGAGACTCCTATCAACAGAGATGACTCTTACAAAAAAGTGATGCTTTTTAATTAGGTGTGGGAATTGATCAAAAACACAATCCTGATGACTACTTACAGTGATAACACATTATAACTGATTGCATCTTTTTGATGCATTCTAATAAAAAGTATTTCTTAGTCAATATCTTTCTTATATCTTGCTCAATACCTATGAAATTTCTTTTAGTCTGGGTTCTGTATTGGTTATTTCTGTCAAGACTAATCTTATTTTTTATTTTGCAATATTATTTTATGGTTAATTAAGCAGTATTTGGACATGACCAAGAAAAGATTTTAAAATTGAGGATTAAATTAAAAGAGCATGAAGATTATAGAGACATGGAATTAAAGAGTTGGAAATACCAGTGTTTATGTTACTTGGGCAGTTTTAATTATGTCCTCCTTAAATTAATACTATGATACAGTGTTTTAATCATGTGATCAGAAGGTTTTTTTTCTACATGGACAAAGACAAATTTGTAGCAGAGTTCCAAGAGATGTTAATATGTGATAAGGCTGTGGACTGTTTCATGGATTCAAAATAATACCCTGAGATCTGGATGCTGTACTAGCACTTAGGTCAAAGTTCTTGTATGATGCTTAGAAAATCACATATGACAATAATTTCACAGATTGACACTAACTGTGCATTATTCTCTTTGTTAACACTGAACTTGAAAACTTGTGTGATGATTTGTACAGTTGTTGACTACTTACAGTTTCCTCTGCTGGTAGGTAAGAGCTTACTTTGTATTAGTCTCATAAAGATAAATCAAGTGATGTTTGCAAAACACTAAGGTATTGGAAGAATACCATAGGAAAGCCAAAATGAAATTAAAAGTTCTACAAAAAGCTAGGAGTTTCAATGGCATACAATCAGCAAAGCCGGTGATCATGCACAGAAAGACAAGAATAGAAACTCCCAGAGCATATTCAGAGCACAAAGGCAGATGCCCTAGAGAGATGTAATAAAAGAAACAAAAATAGAATCAGAACATGTATATTGAGGGACATTGCAGAAGAGTTGAATAACATCAAAATATATAGACATAATTGTAATCAGAGAGAGACCTTAGTAAAACTAAAATATTTAATTTATGCTGCAAGTACATCAATTGATTTACAGAACTGCTTGCATGAAAATTAGTTCAGTTTTACCCTTAGATTATAATAGCATTCAGCAGTAACTTAATATCTTAAATTCTAGTTAAGAATGTCATATTTTAAAAGTAGCCATTGAATTACATTGGGTTACTGAAATTATAATAAATGGCCTGGAATTGCAGTGTTGAAACCAGTTCCTTTTTGAAATAAACATAATTTTTTGGAAGTCCTGAAAATTATGTATTCAATGTTAAATACCTGATATAAAAAATAGTCAGAATACTTTTGCCATCCTCATTCTCTTTTTAAATTATTTTTGTTCTAGAAGTGGTCCTGTTTCAAGTAATTCTTGAAATCTTCTCAGTAATTTACTCAAATGGGTTACTTTAACTTGGATTCAAACCTCAGATATCATGCACAGAGGTGTCCAGTATATGTAGGATATATAGTTGGGGATGTATATACATGTATCTCCAAGCAGAGTATTTTACATACCCTTTCATGTAGTAGCATTTGAGCTGTCTTTCAAACAACATAGGTCATTCTTTGAAAACAGCCAGGACCAGGGCTTCCCCTATTTCCTAACAATAGCCCAATAGCTGAAGTATTTTCTAGATTAACTTATACCATGATTGAAATCTGTCTTCTGCTGAAGGCAAATTAAATTACCTCTTTCGCCTTCCTTGAGAATTTTACATGTATGATCTGTTTTAAGGTGTGGTAATTTTGCTTTTATGAAAGTATGCAGAAAAAAGGTCACAACTGTCAGAAAAATCTGAGTCCACTGGCTAATGATTAGGTCTATCATTAGCAAGTGACAAAAAGTTGTTTTGTTTTTTTTCAAGGGTTCTTTATACAATCTCTGTTCAACACAAAAGAATACCTTGGCTGTGGGACCACCTTCATCATTATGTTCAGCTTGAAAGAAGCAATATGCTCTGCTTTGCATAAAGATTAGTTCAGGCTCTCAGAAACATTAGACATACCCCTACTTCCTTGTACCCATCAGTACTTTGGAGTGAAAATAACTAGTCAGTATGAAATTTCAGTATGAACAAGGTTAAAGGGATGCCTGCAACACACACAAGAGAATTTTAGTTACCTAGAGCAATTTAAGATTAAAACATGAGGAACTTGCAACATTTGGGAATTTCCAGGTTTAAACATAAGCTGAAAAGACACTTTAAAGGTCTCGGTCTTACATTTATGTGGATGTCCCATCTATGTTGTTTTGGGGCTTTTTTACATCTATCCATCTCAAACTACATTCTACTATTCTCTAACATGCAAATACTGTGTACTTGAATTATACACTGTGGTTTTCACAGCGAAGTAATAGGTTGTCTCAATCCAAAGGGGAACATTAATTTAGTGGCTGTTGAAATTACAGAAATATTAATGATCCTGCAATCTGCTGCCAGAGGCAGTTATCTCTCAATATGCAGAGGATCAAATCCAATTACGTGAAGTAGTGGTGGTGTGGTAGTCTATTGTAAATCAGTTTTCAAGTTTCAGCACACAAGATGTAACTGAAAATTAATATCTTTATAATATAACATGTGAAATCTGATTGTCATTAACAAAAATCAGATGCAATCATTCTAGATGCAACCATTCTAGTTTTAGATTTTGCTCTGTGCACTTGAATTTCTATTTTGTTTTTTGAAGTGGTCTTAAACAGATTTTTTAATTTTTATTTAGTTGTTTTTTTCCTCTGCCAATATTATCTGTGAAAAACTATGAAACTAATAACAAAAATTTGCTCTGAATGTTAAGAGATAAGATTAAACCAGCAGATATCAGGTCGAAAATGACTAATAGTTGCTGACTAATCTGACTAACCTCCCATGTTGATAAGAGTAGTAGATTAGTATAAAGAGTATCCATGTAACAAAGGTTGAAAACTTCAGTTCTGTTTCCTCATGCTGTAAGCAATTTATATTAGCTTGTATTACATTTGATAATCCTTATTGTAGTAACAGATCTAGCAGAGCTACTGGGATCTTTTAATATACTACTATATAGAAACAATGCTGTAGAAACACCATATCCTAATACATTTTAAACTAATCTGCTGTTGGTATCTGTATGTAACATTAAAATAGTGTGTAACATGCCATAGCTTATTTTAGCATTCTCTTAATATTAATCAATTATTATCACCACCCTTTGGCTTTTCAAAGATTGCCCTAATTGCTAATCTATTTTATTCCAAACTTACATGCCTAGATCAAACCAGACATGAATAGGAAACAGGGCATATACATAATTTGGGGGGTGAAGTTCACTATAAATTCTACAGAGCTTATCAATGTGAACACAAAATGTATTAAGGTGAGTGGAGATAAATGGTGTCTGCCTTCTGAGTTTACAGTAGGTCTTGTTTTCCAGATGTGTGCTGTCACAGTGACTATGATCGGGAAAAGTGAACTTATTTTTAAGAGAATAAATGTTTTGCATGATTATTTCACCAGTGGAAAAACCCCCACGCTATGACAAAGGTCATGGTGTGAAGAGCCTTAAAACAGATGGTGAGCAGTTATATGTGTATATATGACTTATGTATCACCCTATCGAGATCAATGTGACTAAAAGTGTTGACAGATGCCTCTTGTTATGTCTCAAAGTGTCAGGGCTACTGAAGTCCAAGCTGCTGGGAGCTCCAGGGACATCCCAGTGTGACACCAAGGCAGGGGCTAGAGTCTGTTCCACTTAGGAGCAGAGGAGGCTGGAGGGCAGCTGCGGCAGCTCCAGCCCTGTGTGTCTAGAACCTTGCTGGGGATAGGCCAAGGCCAAGCCATCATGTGGGTTCATGGGCAGGCTTGGCTCAGCAGGGCAGGACTGTGGGGAGCTGGAGAACAGCCCTGCTGTGGAGTCACTGGGGCAGGGTCTGATGGACCCAGTGGACTGAAATAGGTTTCTAGGTCTTTGGCAGGCTGGCAGAGACATGGTATAGGAGCTCGGCAAGGCATATGGATCTCCTCAGAACCCTGATATAAAGAACTCTGAAGAAGGTAGGTACACATAATGAAGCATGGCAATGCCTCACTAATAAGGGACTGGAATGCAATACTAAAGCATCTGCAGAGAAACTGTGCTCCCCCTTGCACTTAGTTCATTGCAGTTATTATACTGTAAGAAGTTTTTTAGTTTTCTTTTTCATTCTTAATATCTTTTTCTCATCTGACAATATGATTCTTTATCAATGACTTTAGATCAATAAACTTCATTTAAGTCACTTAAGATTTCTCAGATTTTGGTTTATTTTTAACAAACTTAGCTTCTCATGGAGTAGAGCTGAACCTCTGAAACTAAGATCAAGAAGGGGACAGACCAAAGACAGATCACATTTTTTCTGGGTTTGTTTAATTTTCTAGTCATTACATTTATTTTCCTAAGTGTCTTCTGGTTTTCCTATTATTTCAGTATGATCAAATATTTACATGATCAGATGTCTTATGTCTGACAGGTAGACAGGGTCTGATTAGATAGTTCTATCTCATAACAAATGCATTTTTCCACATGACCAAATTAAAGCAATTATACTTGCTTGACAAGATGTAAAGCTGTTGCAGATATGCTGCCCAACCACATGCTAAGACGACTTTGAGGGCAGGGAAGCAGACACTCAGGTCTAACATTTTCACAAGAGTTTCTGGACCCCAAACTGCCATGTTAAAATGTAATCATCTTATAGGTCAGAGATAGTTTGTTGTTGTTATTGTTGTGACAAATAGTATGTTTAAGATGTCACAACATTTAATGATTTTAATAGAATTATTGTAGCAATAAAAGTATATTACAATAAATTTAGAGAAACACAATAATAATATAACTCTCTAGTATGAATTTATCTTTTTTTACAATAAGTGTAAGGACTTCATAACAATAAGATATGTTTTCACAGTTAATGATATTTTGGAAATGAGATCATAGAATTATAGAATGGCTAGGGCTGGAAGGAAGGGACCTCTGAAGGTCATCTAGTCCAGCCCCTCTGCAGTGAGCAGGGACACCCTCAACTAGACCAGGCTACTCAGAGCCTTTTCCAGCCTCAGCTTAAATATCTCCAGAGATGGGGCCTCAACCACCTCCCTGGGTAGCCTATTCCACTGCTCTACCGCCCTCAATGTAAAGAACTTCATCCTGATGTCCAATATAAATCTACTCTTCCCTAATTTAAACCCATTACCCCTCGTCCTTTCACTACAGGACCTCGGAAACAGAGATACTTCAGATGAGTACTTTTGTGTACTGCAATTGGCTCTAAAGTCAGATAAAAAAAAATGCAGTATTACATAAAAACTAGAAAGGTACAAGAATTAGTTCTGTTATCAGAGATATTGTTCATAATGACAGGAACCCTATTAGACTCTGAGTATCCATCAAACCTGTCCTATACTGTATTCTAGTATACATAGAGACTAGCTGCGTGGTAAATTAACTTATAGTTGTTGATATTCCAACTTTAAATGACATTGTTTGGATTACTTATATTGTATTCTGCCCTTAATTTTATTTGGGCATAGATTTCCATATTCAGTTATTGAAAAGAATGTATTGTTCATCTCCATATAATTAAGATTCTCCCAGGTTATTACATTTCTACAATTCCCATAAAGAGGAGAAACTGAAAGTATATTGTTATTTTTTTAATTTAATAAACTAACTATTTTGTATTATTTTCATAGTAATTCAGATCTGTAGTTTAGAATTTTTAATCACTGAAAGACAAGAGAAAAAATGTAACGTAATAAATGGAATTTCTGTCTATCAATAGAAAACTTTTCATCTTAAAACAATACATAAATAAAACCTTATTTATTTGCATAAATAAAATCCTTATGTATCTCAGAAAGACATCCATACTGTAGCTGAGGTATTTGTTTGTTCCATATTTTTGTTCCTTAATAAACAGTCAATAGGTACTCAGTACACAGATCCAGTGAAGAAATTGAGAAGAAACTCTCCTTCCTCCTAGGGATTAGAATCAAACTGTGTATTCATATCTTGTCAAGTTTTTGTATCCTTTTCCAGTTTCTTATTCAATGGGTGATTGAGAGTACCTCATACATTTACAGATATTCTGTGGAATAGAACAAATTATTTTTATAAACCACCTTTTGTTGTAAAAAAACGCTTATCATACATGTTTATGATCAGTCTGCAAGGTTTATTTGTAGTGCATTTTAGAATCTATTTTCAGAAAGATTCATTAGCTTCTCTCCATTTCTGAGATTCAAATGGTAAGACTGTGCTTTATTTCTGACATAACCCATGAAGTCAAATCGCATCAGGATGCCAATAAATGGATGGCTAGGAAAGAAACCTATATGTGTGTGTGTGTATATATATATATATATACATAGAGCTGGAAATGTATTACAAGATAAGCCTTTGTAATGCTTCGGTTATTTCTTGAGTGTCAGTAGTTAGATATGTTTCATCTGACAGTTTAAACATGAAAACCGATACTTAAAACTGAATTATACATGCCTTTACTCTAAATTTTCTTTTTTGTTTATTTGTTTTCTGGCTTTATGTAGAGCAACTGAAGGGAAAGCTGAGCTGAGCTAATGTAATTTCTAATTCCTCCCATGTTTATCAATATAACAGTGAAAGTACCTAAAGGTTATGTTTTATTGATTTTAGTCAGTTCTAAAAGAGTTCAATTTTTATTTTAGTTTGAGGACTTGTATCTCATTTCGATTTATTTCAGAGCAATCATTTCTAGCATCGCTATGTTCATTGCAATGTTTTATCTTGATTCTGAATTTTTTCTTATGTGTTACCCTTTTTTCCATTAGTTTTTGAAAAGTGAAGGATGTGGTATATCCCGGAACCACTGCTATACTCTTCTGAATTCAGCTGTACAGAATGGAGATGGGAAGAAAAAATCTGCTATAACATGTTTCCACAGTTTATACCCAAATCTAATGTGAGTTCTCTACAATCTCCAATTGTGTAGTAGAAAGTTGAGGTGGATGACGATAGGAAGTCACACTAGATCTAAAGAACTAACCTATGGTAATGAGAAGCATAACCTAGAAAATAACAAGAGAGAAGTCTCCTTGGGCAATGAACCTGAGGAAGCTATCAAGCACATGATGCTTCAATCCCTTATTATATATTTGAGTCTGAATTACTTTTGAAATAATTCTTTAATATTCTCTTACTTAATATTATTGTTGATATTTTTGAATAACAAGATTCTTTTCATCCCATCTCCACACACATCACAAATTTCTTAACAAAGAAGTTTGTGTTATGGAAATGAGAAACCATATATGTTCATTAGATTAAGTACTTTCCTATCAAACTTCCATTTAAGCATTAAGAAACAGTTCCTTCTGAAATATTTTGATTTAAGAATATCTATAATTTTAATATGTATACCATGACATTCTTTCAGAAGATAGTAAATGGACCACTTAAGAAATTATGAAGGACCTGTATATACTCAGCAGTTCAGAGAGTTGCATATAGATTACAGATCAAATATCTAAACTGATAAATTCTAAATTAAAAACCAATATGGAGAAGAAAGTGCACAAAAGCCCCACTCCTGCAAGATGAGCATTGAAATTGATGGAGTGTTTTTCCTGGGTTTTTTTTGGTTGGTTGGTTAGTTGTTTGCATGTTTGTTAGGTTTTTTTTCTGCTTTTGGGTTTTGTTGTTTTTTTGTTTTCTATAGCTCCAAAATAAAATGCTCAGCCAATTTCAGACTGGAATTTCCATCTGTGTGGTTAGTGTACAAAAATATTTGTTTAATGCTACCTGAATAGGAAAGGGCAGGCAGAGCAAGTCCTACCATGTGTTTGAACATTTCCTGATAAGTTAAAGGCCTGAAAGAAATCTATCTTTCTAAATGACAATTTGTTCTTTGCTCAGCTGTTAGGAGAGTCCCACATATTCATTACACAAAGAAGGTTTTATTGCTGTAACAGGCCACATTGAATTTAAAGTTCACTGAGGACATCACACAGTTTACCGGATTGTGTCACATAAACTATAGTCAACTTAGCCTTTTTTTGAGCAAATAAGGGAATAATAATAAATAAAGGGAAGAAAGGGAAAAAAAAATAATTTTTTCACATATGTGCTGGATCCTAGGCTTACCTTAAGGGGTACTCCAGCAAAAAACCCCAAAACAAACAAAAAAGGACACCACAAAAATCCCCAGACCTTCCCAGAAAGGAACTTGAAACTGAAAGAACTACAGCCATACTCATGTATTAATGAGTAGAAGAGACTATTCACATTCTTATCACTCAAGTTTTCTGATTGAGTACCATTACTTATGGCATGAACTGCCATGAATTGAAAAATGTGCTGGAAGTATGCTGGGAAAGTACTGAACTCACTGGGATCCTTGCTTTTGAGCTGCATATACAGTAGTAACTGATGACAGACACTGGTACAGCACCATGAAAAATTTTCATTTTGAAGGACTAGAGCACTCCAGGGAAATTCTATTTATGGAAGTCTTCTGGTCAGGTTTAATTCATATGAGTCTGATGAGCTGTGTCTGAGCATTATTGTGGTACCTCAGACATTTTTCTAAATACTTCAGAGATTTTTAGAAGGGGAAGGTAGGCAATCATACAGTAAAGAAATAATCTTAAGCAATTGCTCATCAAGCAGTATAACCTTCAGAACGTGATCAAAAGAATTCTCTCTGGTATGCTTTTGCACATTCTCTTTTTATTTTTACGTGTGATAGAAAGGCACAAAATGCAATCCACTAAATGTTCTATAATTAAGACCAAATACTTTTTCTCAGGAAAAGTCAGGCATCACTGAACTATTTCATATTAAATAACACTTTTAATTAAAAATTATGCTTTCAAATATAAAAGCATAAATAACAGAAAATTTTTTAAGTCCTCTGACACTTTGAGGTATATGATGGTGGGATTTGGGTGGCAGAAGAGGTCTGATGTAGGCCCCTGTAAGAAGCTTCAAGAAGATTCCCCAGCTTCCAGTTGCATCCACCTCTGGCCAAGGCTGAGCCAATCCGTGCCTCTGCCATAAAATTCAAGAGATTAAAAATATATTGTGTGTGTTTTGGTTTTTTGGGTTCTTTTTTTTTTGGAGAGGACTCAGACCTGAGAGATGCAACCATGCGGACACCAAAGTCACTGATAAAGTGGGGGGGTAAGTGCACTGAAACAGCTATTCCCCTGTGTCCCAATCTCTTGTAGTCCTTAGAGAGCAACAGTGGGGCATAAACCTGTCTGAAGCCCATGTAGGATCTGATGCCAGACTGTGAGATTGATGCTGAAGAATGCTGTAAATCTGAGGGAAGACAGAACTGGAGCAGTCTATCATTGGGAGGATTACAACCCGTGAAAGGAACTTATGCTGGTAGGAGAATTTCATGGAGGACTGTCTCCTGTGGGAGGATCACCCCACTGCAACATAGGAGGTTAGAATGGAGATTATTTCATTATTCTGTCATGAAAGATCATTGAAACAGAGGTAGCCTGTGTCATGAACTACATGGACATTTGAATGGGGACTGCCAATAGACTAAGGGAATGCTATTTCTCTGTATATCAAAAGCCAAGAAAGGTGGTGGGGGGGGTGTGATGAAATCTGTTGAATAATGTAGGACCTGAGCATGATGCAAATCGTATAGAGTAAGGGATGGAGACAGTGCTGGATTTGGCTAGGAGGAAGTTAATTTTCTTCACAGCAGCCTGTATGGTGGCAGTGGTTTAGACTGGTGCCCAGTGTCAATAACACAACATTTTAGCTATTCTTCAGTGGGGCTTATACAGTGTTTAGACCTTCTCTGCTTTTTATTCTGCTCCCTGCCCGCATAAGCAAGTAGTCTAGAAGTGGGCAAGAGATTGGAAAGGGACACAGCCAGAACACTAGAATCCAACTGACCAAAGGGATATTTTATACCATATGATGTCAAGCTCAGCAATAGAACTGGGGTTGGAGTTTTTCCAAAATAGCGGCTGCTCAAGGACTGGCTGGGCTGGTGGCGAAGGATTGCTTTTGCAGCACTTGTATTTTTTTCTTCTTTTTTGTCCCTATCACTTATTAGATTGCATTAATCTAACCCATGAGGGTTTTTTTCTCACTTTTGCCTTTCTAATTCTCTCCCCAGTTCCACTGGATGGGGACTTACCTGCCACCTAGGAGGAACTCACCATATATATCATAGAATGATAGAATGGGTTGGGTT
Organism: Chloroceryle amazona; assembly: GCA_027560015.1. Taxonomy (NCBI): domain Eukaryota; kingdom Metazoa; phylum Chordata; class Aves; order Coraciiformes; family Cerylidae; genus Chloroceryle; species Chloroceryle amazona. The sequence goes on along the minus strand of JANHFX010021414.1, from coordinate 20,873 downwards.
GGAAGGCACCTTAGAGATCGTCTAGTTCCAACCCCCCTGACACAGGCAGGGACACCTCCCACTAGACCAGGTTGCTCAAAGCCCCATCCAATCTGGTCTTGAACATATCTACAGCTGCCCTAGGCAACCTGTTCCAGTGTCTCACGACCTTCATAGTGAAAAGCTTCTTCCTAATTTCTAATCTAAATCTATCCTTTTCTAGTTTAAAGCCATTATCCCTTGTCCTGTCACTACAAGCCCTCATAAAAAGTCCCTTCTCAGCTTTCTTGTAGGCCCCCTTCATATGCCGGAGAGCTACAATAAGGTCTTCCCAGAGCCTTCTATTCTCCAGGCTGAACAGCTGCAACACTCCCATCCTGTCCTCACAGGAGAAGTGTTCCAGCCCTCTGATCATTTCTGTGGCCCTCGTCTGGACCCACTCCAACAGGTCAATGCCTCTCTTTTATTTGGAAGTCCAGAATTGGATGTAGTAGTCCAGGTGTGGTCTCACAAGAGCACAGTAGAGGGGGAGAATCACCTCCCTTGATTTGTTTGCCACGCTTCTCTTGATGCAGCCCAGGATACAGTTGGCTTCTGAGCTGCACTCACAATTGTTGGCTCATGTTGAGCTTTTTAGCAACCAGCACACCCAAGTCTTTCTCCTCGGGAGTCTCTCTCTCCTCATTTCCCAGAGTGTATTTGTGCTCAGGATTTCCCCAACCCAGGCACAGTCCCTTGCATTTGCCCTTGATGAACTTGATGAAGTTCACATGGGCCCACCTCTCAAGCTTGTCAAGGTCCCTCTGGATGTCACCCCTTCCCTCCAGCATGTCAAACCCACCACACAACTCGGCATGGGTGCACTCAATCCCACTGTCCATGTCATCAATAAAGATGTTAAACAACACCTGTCCCAGTACTGATCCTTTAGGAACACCACTCATCACTGGTCTCCACTTGGATATTGAGCTGTTGACAGCAACTCTTTGAGTGAAACCATCCAGCCAATTCTTTATACACTGAGTGGTGCATCCATCAAATCCATGTATTTCCAATTTAGAGACCAGGATGACATGTGGGATGGTGTTGAATGCTTTGCACAAGTCCAGGTCAATTATGTTGGTTGCTCTTCCTTTATCCACTAACACTGTAACTCCACTGTAAAAGGCCACCAAATTTCTTAGGCACAATTTGCTCTTGGTGAAACCATACTGGTTGCCACCAATCACCTCCTCATTTCTGCCCTATCAGAGTCTTCAGGACGATCTGCTCCTTGGACCTTACCGGAAGGTTCAGAAAAGTTCAGACAGAGCAAGTCTGACATGCATCAGTTGTGATACCTCCAACTTCAGTACAAAGATCATGACCTAGTCAGTATTGTACTATAGGGCTACACACTTACAATGGGACAAAGAGAAAGAACATAAGAGTTTATCTTCCTGAAAATTATACAGCTACAGTGGGAGGGAAAGTAATACTGTTAAACTTTGCTTTTCACTAGAACTAAACAGTATTGAGGTGAAAAGTTTCAAGTTTTGCTTTAAGTCCCTGCATGCAGTGTCTGCTTGCATTTCTTACAGCAGGCTAGATTCAAGAATTCATGGGCTATTTCTGTATATAGTCACAGCAAATGTTCTCAAATATTCAAGGAAAATTATCTGTTAATTTCAACTGAATGTAAATTTTACAGCTTATAATGGCAGCTTCTTCAGGTAGTGATGAAAATTAAGTCTTTTGTATTTGCATGCACATACATGCCAACCTAACAGAACCTTCAGCAAGTTATGGTCAGAGTTTTACTGCATGTATTTAAGATAATATTGCTGTTACTATAGTCAAATATTTTGGAAAAGTTAGTTCAATTTGACAAAACTGGGAAAAAGTGAGTCTCATGAAGAAGTAGGCATTACTGTGGTTGGATTTTTGAGAAATAATGATATTAATTTTGTAACACAAAATTAGGGGGTTGTATCTGAGGACATTAGTAGGAAGTAAACTACTTCAGAGACCAATAATAGAATTTCATGAAGTCATATTTATTGCTTTAAATGTTTCTATTGAAATCAGTGAAAATGACCTGGACTTAAAAACCAAGACTAAATTAATCTCATTTGAAATTGCTGGATATTAAAAAAAATAAAATATGTTTTATAACCACCTATTTAGGTTCCTAATTTAGGTAGACAGATTTCAAAATCTTGCCTTATTTGACTAGGAATAAGAATCTTTGTAAAATCATTGTAAGATATTAAGATACAATCTTCAAGTTCGATTTTAAATTTGTTTGCCTTTTTTTTTATTACTTCAAAAGAGAATAAAAAACATCATAAATTCAAGTGGAAAAAAATGGAATAACATGTTAAAAGTAATGCATGGCTGCTTCTGAAAGCAATTTAGCATTTTGCTTGATGCTTCAAGTTTCATGGATATGTTTGGTAGGTAGGTAGAAATGAAAATAATGTGACGGTTAAAGAGAAAAGATTTGAAAAGATAAATCGAGAAATGAAGCGAAGAGTGAGAGGAAAGAAAATCAGTTTACCTAATTATATATTAATATAATATAAATACCTGATACTTACATATAGCTCTCTACAGGCTGCAGATTCCCTCTGTTGCCACAAAAGGATCCCCTTGATTGAGTGTCTGTTTCTGGAAGATGACCTCTCCTAATCATAGGCCACCGATTTATGAACCTTGTTTTGTACAGTTGCATTGTCTTGTCAGCATAGTATGAGGTAAGAGTCAGTGAGATTGACATAGATTTACAGGAAAAGATCATAATAGCACCAAATGCTCCTAGGAAACAAGAAACGTGGTAAACTCTCAAGTAATTCAACATGTTATACTGTGTTCTCAGGCCAAAGTAAATCTAGTAAAGGCCTAGATTTATAGTTTAGAGTTTAATTTGATATGAATATGAAAAATCTGATATGAATAATGTTATTCAGCATCATGCTTGCAATTTTGTTATGCTATTATGATGTGGCATATTCTCTACAGTACAATACCAGAACATCAGCAAGTTTAATTCCTTTTTGTTTTAATTGTTTAAAAACATTGCTTAAAATCAGTGATATTTCACAAAAATAAGAAACTGGAATGTAGATTAAAATAATTTAAATAATAATGTTTATTTTCATAGCTTTACACATAAAACAAAGTGGGAGAAAATAGTAAATGCTGTATGTCTTAGTAGTAAATATCAATAACATTTATCTGGATTGATCTTTTGTTTGCTGTTTCATGTAAATCTTTCTATTAATGTGTTAATATTTAGAAAACACAAATAAAATAGAAGGACTCAAATCGCTTCCAAACAGAAGATTGACAAAGACTGACAATATTATTATATGCCCAAATAGTTCTGGAAAAAAAACTTTGAAAACATAAAAGAAACCCAGCCAATTAATAGTGCCATTACATACTGTCTTAAAAAAAAAAAAAAAAAAAAAAAAAGTGTTCCTGTCTCTTACAGCTTTCATAATTAATTTTACCATTTCAAAAACACAGGCTATATATGACATTATCAGTTTAGAATGGCAATCAGGAAATATTAAACCAACCATAGTGTCTAGACAAAATCTGAAGCTTTTATGTCACCACTATGTTTTTTTAAGTGCCACTAGCTCTAGAAAAATTGCATCCATTTTAACGCTGAAATTTTGACCATGTATATTAGTATCTCTATATTCCAGTTTAAAGAATATTTTATCTCAATTATTTTTAGGCATGTTATGTTAATGGTACAAATTATCATATGCAGTTGTTAATTTTATTATTTACATATATTACATGACTTTTTCATTTAAAATACTTTTAATCTCCATGCATAAAAGATAAAAAATAAACCCCTGGACAAAGCTAAATGGAAGGTAAATATTGCACAAAAATTATTTTCATTTATGATTTTTATTTGTTCACTTTTTTTTTGTTAAGACTGACAAGAAAAGATTAAGTTGAAGATGTTGATGCTTTTAACACATTTCCCACAAAACTTTAAATTATGTGTTTTTCATTATGTTCATGTGAACACTTTATATTGCTTTTCTGTTAGAGTCCAGTACTATCTGACCAGGTTCTTTTAGATATTCCACATGGAAGGTATAATGTTAATATAAAATTTACTTACTAAAATTAGTTTATGTTACATGGGATTATTACTGCTCTCCTGAGATGCCATCTGGAGTACTGTGTTCAGCTCTGGAGCCCCCAGCACAAGAAAGATATGGACTTTCTTGGGCAGGTCAAGAGGAGAGGCTCAAAAATGATCAAGGGCTGAAGCACCTCTCCTATGAGGACAGGCTGACACAGCTGGGGTTGTTCAGCGTGAAGTCTTCATGAAAACTTTATATGGCCTTTCAATACTTAAATGTGGCCTACAAGAAAGCTGGAGAGGGACTCTGTCAGGCAATGTAGTGATAGGACAAGGGGTAACAGTTTTAAATTGAAAGTGAGTAGGTTCAAGATTAGATATTAGGAAGAAATTTTTTACTGTGAGTGTGTTGAGACACAGGAACAGGTTGCCCAGAGAAGTTGTGGATGCCTCTTCCCTGGATATGTTCAAGACCAGGTTGGATTGGACTTTGAGCCCTGCCTGTGTCAGAGTGGATGGAACTAGATAATCTTGAAAGTCTCTTCCAGTACAAACAATTCTATGGTTTCTGGTCTCTGCAATATGCTCACAGTCTTGACACCGGGCATCTCCAGCGACTGGGAAGGAATATGTGGTCTGAAGCTTGTTATTACCTTCAAAATACTTCTATTAGTTGTCTAGGTTTTATATTCTATATTAGGTTGAGCCACATATTCACTCTTCCACCTTTCTTCCCCCTAAGCTTCTCTGACTATCCCAAGGTCCCACTTGCACTCTTTTAACACAGGGAGAAACATTTACACCACCTGTTGATCCAATCCATTCCCCTTTGCATCCAGATACAGACTCTTTGCAACAGCTGTGATCACTCACAGCCTGCATTACTCCTGGAGCTTCATGGGCTCATCTCCCTTGCACATGTCCTCTGAGCATTCTTCCAGTGTAGGGATTTATGGGGAGGAATGAATAGATAAAGATTGAAATAATGCAAGAAGATATTGTATAATCAGGAGCTGTATATACAAAACTGTAGTTAGGTCATTCCTGTGGATACCATGACCCTCTCTATTGTATTTTCTCTGACATCCCAAATAACCAAAGCTTGTGGTACATTTTTGTTTAGACAACTAGTTAGATTGTTGTTGAATCAAGAATCTATTATTCCCTCAATTATCTATGTCTCAGTTAACTAAATTAAGTCTGCAGTTACTCTAGAGTACTTCTCTGAGAGTTTTACATTGCAAATAGGTGGAGGCATGTAACCCATATGAGTAGCAAAATAGCTGGAGCTATGGTAGTAGATATTTATTTCTGGTAAGAAAAGCTAGATTTATATATAAAGAGAAAACTGTAATATGACATGTCAGCTCCCTTTTTTGAAGTAATTGAAATGTTATGTTTCTTTTCTTTTTCATGTTATTCAGAATCAGGTCATTGAGAACAGGAATCTATAACACTCAGACTTCTAATAGACATTATAGCAAAGTATATTTTCAGAAGGTCTTAAAATATATTATGAGACTGGAATGATATAGAAGCTATAAACCAAATTTATATATAAATTTTTTGTGAGCTTTAAACAGAAAGTAAACTCAATTACATTTGGTCTTAAATATGGAAACCCTTTGCACTGACCATAAAAATAATTCAGAGTAATTATGACTCAAATATAAAAGCATAACTGTGAGCAAAGAGCAGTTCTCTCAAATAGCTTTGCTGTTCACAAACTTTTCAGGTGTTCTAAGGAAGCCTAATCAATTTACCACTACTGAAATGCAACAGTTGTTCAACAAATCACATCAGTCCTGCCTTAGGCCAGTAATAAAGATAAATAACTTCTCCAACCGAAACTGCCTGAGGGATTTAAGAGTTCAAAAGGTAGCTGTCCCAACATGAATTTGTCTAAAAGACTAGAGTAAATAATATACTTTTCAGTATCCTTGTATCTTAAAAGAGATTTATTGTTACATTTGAAAAATATCACCACTAGCAAGAATTTCTTGTATCAAAAATATCAGTAGAAATGTCGTAGAAAATAATCCAAGTTAAAAAGAAAGGGAAGAAAAATAAAGACAAAAAAAAAATAAGTAACTCTCTAGAAAGATGAAAGTCAAGTAGAAGAGACAATAACAGTTCATACTGTATTTGAAAGTGTCATAGAAAAAGGAATCACATGCTAGGTACCATTTGCGTAATAGCTGATTCTAACAGTTCTCAAGAGTTTAGTTAATAGAGTAAGACTGTGAACAAATGAGATGCTGGTTTATATCATCCTGACTTACTCAACAGGATGACAGATTACCCTCTTTTTCTCTTTCCCACATATGATATCACACTTTTCTGCCTAAACTCAAATACCATCACTTTCAGATGGTCTAGCTGATTGGCATAAGTTATTTAAACCAAATTAATTTATTCCCAGTTTATAATTCATTTTTCTGATTGCTGTTTCTATTTCAGTCTGGAAGAAGAAGAAAGTGTGGGCTGATGTCTCTTCTGTGATATGACTGGGACTGACAGGAAGGTTATTATTTGTTTGGTCCTCCCCAGACTCTGCCATTGTCTCTCTGTACTTTTTTGTGGGTGTGCAGATGAATTTTTACCACAGTAACCTAAAAACAGTAATATAAGGGAGACTGATTTCTGCAGGACTCCTGCTTCAATTGTTGCAAAGATTGGAAAGAATTAAGTAAATGAGGCAGAGACCTGCAGGAAAAAATTGGACAGAGTCATGGAGAAGACAACTGAGAAATGCCCAGGGAAATTATCTGGATCCAGGTCTCTGCTTCGCTGTTCCCATATAATTTAGAATCAGTCACTTCAGCACATTTTCACAGGTGGGCAATGATTGGGTATTCTTCATTTTCTGGGTGACTGACTTTATTCCCTATGCTCTAATTTGCAAAACAACTGAGTACTCGTAACCACACCAGAAGCTGGTTAGAGCTGTGCTTTGAATACATAAAGTGCAATATATCATTGTGTCCTCCAAAAATTAAGTCCAGGTTATATGAGATTTGGCACATAAAATTAGTTGCTCTTTTTGACCTTATTATCTCTGTGTCATGGTTCTCAAGCTATGTTTTATTAATGATAGTAGGACATAAATAAAAATTATAACCTTCATTACATAATGGTGCTACAAAAATTGATTTGTGTTTGGGAAACTGCCAGATACTACTGATGACACTATTTTAAGCCTTTTATATCACTAATTTGAAAACAAAACATCTTGTGATATAATCAAATACTTATAGGGGTATAATAAGAGCATTCTTCACATATGCTTACTTACACTTCATTTTTTAATACAACAGATACTACCTATCCTACCTTAACTTGCATTTGAGGGATTCCCCTTTCTAATGATCCCAGGAAATTCAGCTTTTCACCACAAGCTTTTGACCTTGCCTACACAGCTGTTTAGGTATATGGCCTGTCACACATATGTGCTAGTTCCAAGTCTCTTTGCCAAGATGATAGAGGTATGTGATTTTCTTTTAACTATACTTTTCACCCAATGCCAGATATTAATGTCTATGTGCAGTGGGAAGAAAGAGAGAGTGGGAAACAGTGAATAAAGCCTAGACTAAACTATATTGACCATTTCTGTACTGTCAGAACACAGCATTAGACTATCAATAGATATTGATAACTATATAACTTTGAAGACTGAGAGGGGATTTGATAAATGTTTATAAATATATGAGGGCTGAGTTTCAAGAGGAAAGGGACAGCCTCTTCTCACTCGTGCCCTGTGATAGGACAGGGGGAATGGATATAAGCTGGAGCACAAGAGGTTCCACCTTAACATGAGGAGGAACTTCTTTACTGTAAGGGACACAGAGCACTGGAACCGGATCCCTAGAGAGGTTATGGAGTCTCCTTCTCTGGAGATTTTCAAAACCAGCCTGGATGCGTTCCTCTGTGACCTGCGCTAGATTATATGATCCTGCTCTGGCAGGGGGGTTGGACTCGAAGATCTCCCAGGTCCCTTCCAACCCCTAACACCCTGTGATACCTGAAGATATATTTGTATTCTTACTCATTTAAGTACATCCATAGATCTATTTTATTGCAGAGATGAGAAAAAAGTTTAGAGAGAAACCCTTAAATGGCAATTTGCACCGGCAAAAGAAAACTCTCTCTTGGGTTTAATGACTTTTTTTTTTTTTTTTTAATAATTTTTATGATGCAAGGCAGGTTCCAAGGGGTGTTTATGACTATTTTAAGTTCCTTTTCTTGTCCATTTCTATATATTTATGGAGTATATTTGATACATATATGAAGTAATATTTGGTAGCTGGTCAATACTGAGAACTTTAGGAAACATATTTTTCAGAGTGCTACTCAGTGCTTTGTGATGAATTCATGAACAGTCTGTCTTTAGACATGTCAATTCCTATTCTTTTCAACTTAATTTCATACACGAATCATTCATAACAAAGCCCTGCATTCAGCTTCTCAATGTATGACTATATGATCTCCCATAATTCTTACTTTGTCTAGCTCCATTAGTCCAATCCTGGTTCTCTTGGAAATTGCTTATCCATTGTCCTGTGCAAGCCCTATGTAATTCAGTAAAAACTTCTTTTTCATATCTTTGCCATTTAATTTATACTCTCCTGATAAATAAAAATGAATAAGTAAATAATGTTAATAAACAGACTTTTAAGCATATGTTATGCCTGCAATAAAGTAAAACTACATTAATTCATAACAAAAACATCTGAACTATCACCTTTTACTTAGCTAAGTCATGTTGTCTAGGAAACAAGGATGACCTGAGAAGAGAATAGGATCTTACATTTACAAGGATTTCAGTAGTTCATCAACATTGTTTTCATTAAAAGAGACTAATTTTAATCTTTACAGCATGCATTAATACAGATTAAACTTCAAAAGTCAATTTGCATCAGATATGAACAAATAATTTTTTAATGACTTAAAACTCATTTGATAGTTGTTGGCTTATATTCAGTTAAGAAAAGTATAACTTTTTTGTCATCTACTTTACAAAGTGTTTCTGTTCACAAACATCAGCAATACTATGTGGGGTTTTTTTTCTATTTCACAAAGTTTTTATAATCCTTTAAATTATGTCTGTAAAGAGGTTGTCAGTGTGCCCTGCATTTTATGAGCCATCTTTGTAGACAATGAACTTGGAAGCTTTGCTTCTGATGTGACAGAAGATTACATCCTACTTGATGAGTGAGGTGGGAAGATTTTGGAGCACACAAAGTTTATGAACTAGATACAAAATTCCATATAAACACAGTATTTTCATATTATTGAAATTCACAGAACATAGACTTTGTTCCCTCAGTCTTTCCCTTTTAGCTGAGTGAAAACAGAGATGATGCAAATGAAAGGTACTGTGCTCAAGGACTGTCATGTCACTTCCCTAGCTGTTCTTCAGCAGACTACCAGCTATATACTTTTGTTTGATCTTGTGTTAATAGCCTTCTCTACTTTTACCTAAATTAGTTCAGTATAAGCACTAATAGTGCTGAAACTTGTTTTGAATTTATCCTGGATGTTTGCTACAATAAAAGTTTTGCTGTTGCAGCTGGCTAGGAAAGCTACTTAATGGCTTAGAGGTGTCTTCAGTCTAGATATGCTAATCGCCGTTATTGACAGAAATGCCTAGCACTTAGCTCAAGAAATACAGTTAACTGCTAACAGATTTTCCTCTGTCCCACTCTTTGGGACATCTCAACTTTAAAACATCACCCATTGCCTATGCAGAGAAAAGTGCAGAACAAGAAACAAGAACTGAACAGTTAAGAGGACAAATCTAAATCCCTTGATTCAATACAATTCTCAAGAAAGCCAGCACATTAAAAGAAATTTTTAGTTGCTATATTGTTAGCATTTGCAATGAATGTGGAAGACAAGTTTATTTGGGGACAGAATTGCCAAGTGAAAATAAATTAATAGTGGAAGTAGATATAGATTAATCTATAAAGATATAGAAGAATGAAAACTTCAGAATATTTCCTCTCTGTACTAAGAAAAGGCTTAAATACATGTTTGAAATTTCACCTTTTTGTTTTATTTTGTTTTAATGATAGGTTAGTGTAAATGAACAAAATGACCTTGCAGTCATAACTATAAATTTAGGTGAATCAGTGTTGGAAGTAATCCATTCTAAATCAGTGAATTATGGTGAGATTTCTAGGAATGTAAAAAAGTTACATAAATTGGATTCCAAATAAGCAAGGCTAACAATACATTTCTTACTACATTTGTATTATAACTGTATCTTACCTTTGTTGTATGTATGTTCTGTGGAAAAAATACTGTTTGTATTTTGTCAGCATTTTTTGGACAAAAAACTACATATATGTATTCATGTTCTGTTTTCTTTGAAAAAACAATTGTAATTTTTTTTTTTGTCCAAAACAGCAAAAATGGGAATAGAAGAAACTGAAAGAAGGGGAAATGGATTTATCATCTCTTCCCTTCTCCAAGTTACCTTGATACAGATAAAAGAACAAAACATTAAGCATGCATTTCATTTCAACATGAGCTCTCAGGTTCCATGATTTTGGAAATCCCAATCTTGCATTTTAGACACAAACTTTACGTGATGTCTGTATCATTCAGGAAATGGAGATCAGTTCCATTACAGTTTGTCTCATTGCTCTGTGTGGGCAGGGAATGGGAGTTGCAGTCAGTCTCAGTTCCTCCTATATTGTTTCTGCCACTCCTTCCTCCTCAGGTGGAAAATTCCTCACAGTACTCACCTGCTGCAATTTGTTGTTTCTCCCACATTCCTCCACAAACTTCTTCTACCAGCATGGGGCCCTTCCATGGGTTGTAATCCTCCCAGTGATGGACCACCAGCTTCTCTCAGAATTACAGCCTTCTTCAGGATCAGTCCCCTGAATATTTCTCATCTTCTCTTCATAATATTAAATAACACCCAAATAAGCAACACATTGTGAACACACAATAGATTTTTGTTTGAACAGTATGACAAAATATGTATGAATAGGCATCATTAGATATCAGCTTGATGTGACATTATCTAAATTAGATTCGTTATTTCCATCATATATATTCTTATTTCTTTGATAGCTTTTTTGATTTCTTTTTAACCAATTTTAGACTGCTACATTTACTTTTTTTTCTATCTTCTTATCTCTACCAGTAGGCAGATCAGCCCCACACAGCCTCACTTGACTTCAGTGGGGTTAGAAGAGAATCAGAAGGGCAAAAATGAGAAAACCCATGTGTTGAGATGAAGACACTTTAATAAGTAAAGCAAAGGCTGCATTTCAGCAAAGGAAAAAAAAGGAATTTATTCACTACTTCATTGGCAGGCAAATGCTCACCCATCTCCAGAAAAGCAGGGCTCCATCATACCTAAAGGTTACTTGTGAAGATAGATACAATAATTTGGAATGTCCTCTTTCTTTACCGTAGCTGAGCACACCATCATATGGTATGGAATACCCCTTTGGTCAGCTGGGGTCAGCTGTGTCCCCTCCCAGCTTCTTGTTCATTCCCAGCCTACTCGCTGGCAGGGCAGTATGAGAAGAAGAAAAGGCCTTGGCTTTGTGTAAGTACCGCTCAGCACTAACATCATTCTGTTATCAACACAAATCAAAAAAAAATGGTACAAGCTACTAAGAAATTTATTTATATCCCAGCCAAAACCAGTACAAATACTTTTATTCCATGTTTCTTGTCCAATGCACTTTTGTTACATGTAAGTACCTGTGGAAGCTGGAGTATGTATATATGTGCATGTGTGCATTCAGACATATGCATGTATATACAGTAGGATATACACACATGTAGAGATACAGCAAATATTTAAACATGCAAATTTTTCTACAGTCATTAAAATATCAACATTACTGGTTTGCTAGAAAAAAATATTACTTACTTGCCTACTACTTTACTCAATATGGTTGTTCATTGTCTTGCTTTTAGTTTTTATATGCCTCTTTCTTTTTCGCTGCCTTCATACATCTGATTTTCCTTTTCCTCTGTACCTGTCCAGATACATATATTACTCCTTATGTTGTCTTCTACAACACTCTTTCCTTTTTTTTTATCTTTTATCTCTTCATGTGTCATCCTACCTGATTGTCTGAAGCATATATCTTAGCTATTCATATAGATTAATGCCTTCATTAAACATAGGCCTCTTTGTTGCTTGTAATGAATTTCGAGTAATGTCTTACAATACTGTGTGTTAAGATTTACTTCAGTTAAAAATTGGAAACAAATATTGTTTGCCTTTGAAACTGATATTTTATATTTCTGTTTTCATCATTGTGAACCTTCAGTTCAGACAGGCACTTCAAATTGATTGTTTTTGAAGAAAAACAAAAAGAAAATATATATACTAATGATCCATAGTTCAGTAAGCTGGCCTTAACAGGATTGTTTCAGGGTGACCTCTGATTTTTCGCACACAATTAGCTAGCAAACATAAAGTATAATGAAAGAGCTTACAGGAATTCTAGCTTGTAAGCCCATTATTTTTCTTTCTGCAGTCACAAAATCATTATTATTTGCAAAACAACGTGTACCAGCAAGAAGATTTGTACTTTTTGAACACAAACTTTTTAATGTATTTGATTCTATTCTCTTTTCAACATCTTTATCTGCAAACAGTTATTTTTACTGCTCAACTATAATGTAATATTTTTTCTAAGCAAATCTCTAGCTAATAAGCAGAGAAACTCAGGTGTAATTGAGTAGTTGTGCTAAATAGTACAAGGAATTTTTATACTAATGTTAGTCCATTTGTAAAGAAGACTTAAGCAATTAAATACTTCAGAGTAATAGAAATAATATTTTTTTTGTCAGAGATTTGCCTATATGTTTAAACATCGTCTTTTGTATTAAACTCCTTCCTTAACTGTGCAGCTATTCTGGAATTTAAGAAATATAGCCTTAATGTTTTCCTCCATTAACTTTTATAGAGCTATAGCCATTAACATTGAGGATTGGCTCCTATGTACTTTTGTCTCACAAAGTGCACATAAAACTGCAATAAACAAGCAACAAAAATTTGTCCCAGTTTGGAAGTGTTTGTAAGTATCAGTACAAGCATACCCCAATCAATGGGATGCACTTTGTTTTACTTCTGGATCTCCAGAGCTTATTTTGTTATTAAAGGAAGCCTCATCAGGTATTTAAAGGAAGATTTCCTTTTGCCCACTTGTGACTAGAGCCACTAGTTTCTGTCTCAACAAACCTCTGGTTTTCTATTAGTGTTTGCATTGGCTTAGAATAGCAAAAGTATTTTTACATGAAAGAAAGTTTTCAATGTCAATGTGTTCTTATGGAATAAATAATAATAAAAAAAGTGAGTATTTAGTGATTCTGATTGTTGGTATGGTACCCTGAAAAGTCTCCTCTGTAGTGTGCATGATATATTCCAACTTAACATCACTGTAGCAATTTAAGGAAAATAAGCACATTAAAAATATGTCTATTTTTAATTTAACCCAGAAAATATATATATAACCATAGTAAGACAGGAAGATGAAAACATTGAGGAATAACTTATTAAAGGCATTAATATCGATTGATGACAAAACAACAGTAAGTAATAAGAAGAATTTCAAAACCATAATGAAATGAGTGTCTTCTAGAGAACTGTTAATTGCAGTCTCTTGGCATGTCAAGTAGTACTGAAAAAAGAGAAGATGACAGCAGAAAAATTAATTTAATTCTTTGTATTGATGTATACTGTGGAGAAGCCATGGAAGATTCCTGTATCAAAACCTTCATAAGAAATTAGTCTGAAGAACTTACAGGATAAAAGCTTTAGAACAGTTTGATATAGTAAGAAATACTAAGCTGCTAGAATTCAGATATGAAACTCCTGAAAAAGTTGTGTGCAGTATGTTACCTGAATCAGCCTCCACACTAGAAACACGAAAATTGTCAAGAGTGATAAGAAAATAAAAAGCATCACTTAAGCAAGTCAATGATATATATATTGTGCTTCATGCATCTCTTAAAGTCTTCAGAGGAGTCAAATCAGGATTCAGGTATTCAGTCCTTCTTTGAAGTACTTTAGCTAAGTTATTTAAGATAGCTTCTTGAAGTTTGGATTCACATAAACTTATGATAACAATAAACTTCTAGACTCTTATCTAAACTGACCAATCGCTGCTTTGCAGTTTTCTAGTGCTAGCCTCAAAAAACCTACTGTATCACTAGTGTAAGTCATAGCTATTTCCTTCTGGTTTGTGATTCAGATATTCACTGAAGATGAAAATTGTCCATGAACGCATCAAAATAGTTCTTGGAGATGACCTTTTATATATACTGAAGTTCTGTAATTAGTTCTTATTATATAAAGTATATTTGGAAGGAGGATCCAGAGACCTACAGGCCTGTCAGTCTGACTTAGGTGCCGGGGAAGGTTATGCAATAAATCATCTTGGATGCTGTCATGTGGCCCATAGAGGAGTACCAGGTGATCAGGCCCATTCTTGATGGATTTATGAAAGGCAGGTCCTGCTTGACTAACCTGATCTCCTTCTATGACAAGGTGACCCACTTATTGGATGAGGGAAAGGCTGTGGATGTTTTCTACCTGGATTTTAGTAAAGCCTTTGACACTGTTTCCCACAGCATTCTCTTGGAGAAACTGGCTGCTCATGTCTTACATGGGTGTAAGCTTCTCTGCATAAAAAACCGTCTGGATGTCTGGACCCAAAGAGTGGTGGTGAACTGAGTTAAGGCCAGTTGGTGGCCAGACAAAAGCGGTGTCCCCCAGGGCTCAGTATTGGAACCTATTCTCTTTACTATCTTTATCAGTGATCTGGTTGAGGGGACTGGGGGCTTCCTCAGTGAGTTCACAGACAACACCAAGTTATGTGGTATCAGGTTCAACAAGGTTCAACAGGGTCCTGCACTTGGGTCACAACAACCCTGTGCAACACTCCTGGCTTGCGGAAGAGAAGTGTTGGTGGAAACCTGCCTAGTGGAAAGGGATCTGGGGATACTGGACAACAGCCGGCAGAATATTAGCCCACATTGTGTCCAGGCAGCCAAGAAGGCCAACGGCATCATGGATTGTATCAGAAATACAGGACTAGGGAAGTGATTGTGCCCCTGTACTTGGCACTGGTGAGGCTGACCCTTGAATACCGTGTTCAATTTTGGGCCTCTCACTACAAGAAGGGCATAGAGGTGCTGGAGCATGTCCAAAGGAGGGCAATGAAGATGGTGAATGGGCCACAGAATGAATCTTACAAGGAGCAGCTGAGGGAATGGGGGTTGTTTAGCTTGGAGAAAAGGAGGCTCAGGGGAGACCTGAAAAGAGATGGTAGCAACATGGAGGTTGTCTTTTTTCTCCTAAGTAAGAAGCAATAGGACAACATGGAGTAGCCTCAAGTTGCAGCAAGGGAAGTTTAGATTGATAATTAGGAAAAATTTATTCACTGAAAGGGTTTTAAAGTACTGGAACAGGCTGCCCAGGGAAGTATTGGAGCCATCATCCCTGGAGGTATTCAAAAAGACATGTAGATGTGTCACTTAGGGACAAGGTTTAATGGTGACCTGGAAGTGCTGGGTTAATGGTTGGACTTGATGATCTTAAAGGTTTCTTCCAACCAAAACAATTCTATGATTCTAGGGTCTGCACAGAGCTGGAACTGCACATATACAGCTTCCAATGTGATTGCAAGAATGTACCTTTTGATCAGACATGTGGTTTATGATGTCAGTACCTTCAAATCAAAAATTCATGCTGTCAGCGAGAAACATACCATATGTGGTACGTAATTGCTCAAGGTATTTTCTCATTGAGCATAGATGGTTCTTGGAGAATGTAGCAAGAAAGTGGCCTGAATTAACTGAAAAAAATCGTGAAGATCTTAAAAGTTTTAAGTATATTTAAGAATGTTGTCTACCTGGACTTTAGTAAAGCCTTTGACACTGTCTCCCACAGCATTCTCCTGGAGAAACTGTCTACTCATGGCATAGACAGGTGGATACTTTGCTGGGTTAAAAACTGTCTGTCCCTCTGGGCCAAGAGAGTTGTAGTGAATGGAGTTAAATCCAACTGGTGGACAGTCAACAGTGGTGTCCCCCAGGGATCTGTTTTGGGACTGGTCTTGTTCAATGTCTTTATCAATGATCTAGATGAGGGATTGAGTGCTTCCTCAGCAAGTTTGCAGATGACACCACATGGGTGGGAGTGTCGATCTGCTTGAAGGTAGGAAGGCTCTGCAGAGGGATCTGGACAGATTGAAACGATAGGTTGAGGCCAGTTGTATGAGGTTTAACAAGGCCAAGTGTCGGGTCCTTCATTTCAGCCACAACAACCTCAGGAAAAGAGTCTGGAGAACAAGTCCTATGAGGACATGCTGAGGGAATTGGAATTGTTTAGTTCGGAGAAGAGGAGGCTGAGGGGAGACCCTATTGCTCTACACAACTACATGAAAGAAGGTTGTAGTGAGGTGGGGGAGGCCTCTTTTCTCAAGTAAATAATGGCAGGTCTAGAGGAAATGGCCTGAAGTTGCACCAGGGGAGGTCTAGATTCAATACTAGGAAGAATTTTTTTACTGAAAGACTACTCAGGCACTGGAATAAGTTGCCCAGGAAGGTACTGGAGTCACCACCCCTGGAGGTATTAAAAAAATGTGTAGATGAGGCAGTTCAGGACATGCACTAGTGGGATGGTGAGGTGGTATATTTTTTGTTGTGTTTTTGTTTGTTTTGTTGTTTGTTGTTGCCAACAACAGTTTGGTTTTTTTAATGTGTGTCTGTGTGTGTTGTTTTGTTTATTTTTCTTTGTTTTTCTTTATTTTTGTTTGTTTGGTTGGTTGGTTGGTTTGGTTGATGGTTGGACATGGTGAACTTAGAGGTCTTTGCCAACTATGACAGTTCTGTGCTTCTGTGATATCATAAGGCTTTTTTACTTTTGTTGTCTGTCCTGCTATTTTTTTTAAGTTAATAGCCTTCTTCATATATTAATTTTACCAAAAGACAAGATTAGATATTAAGAGATTATTCATCATGACCTTATATATATATATAAAATACACATATTTGAAGTATCAACAAAAGTAAAACATATTCCTCCTTGATGAGAAACAAAACTGCAAATGACAAGGGACAAATAAAGTACATATATGAAAACTATTATTGTCTAAATTCAAAGCTGTAACACAAAATCCAGTATTACTTTATATCTTCCTGTTTCTGGTATGTCCGTTTGAGAAATTTCTTCAGCTTATTTATCTGGACATAACAGTTGCTGTCAGATAAGCTGGGCAATAAGTTCTTTTGGGATTCAGAAAACACTCTGAATAGAATCTATATTCCTAGATTGTATAAAATAGCAAAAAGTATTATGTTCTCCACCAGCATTCAGAGTTAAAGGCATTTTGAGCCATAAAGTCAGCAGTGGTACTATCCTGTGATTCTAAGAGAATGTGAGGTGAATAAGTCTTAGTCATCTACTATACTTTGAAGATCTGTACAGTTAAAATTTGTTTCATGATTTAGTTTCCTAGAAATCATTCAAAATAAACAGAAGATACTATTGTTATCACATGAAAGGAGTAAATTGACTCATGTTTGTTTATTTTCACATTTCAAGATACACTATTTAGGTTTACTGATCTCAGATGTCTATTGGATTCTTTCATATTTCCAATTTTTTATCTATATTTATTTTTAGTTTGGCAGGATTAAGAAGCAATCTTTTGGTATTTAATATCAGGTGGGTGCCCATGAACACAAGATGGGTTGCTAGTGGTCAAACAGGACACAAATTAATTAGCTGGCATTTAAGGGTGAACAAGTTAGAAATATTGCTCTCAACAATTTATGTGGCCTTAAGGTACCAAGGATATTTCTAACTGTTATCAAGCTTCAGATAAAAAACTCTTCAGATCTCAATTCTTCAGATAAAAAAACCCAAAACACAAAGGGGCATTTTCCTAAATGAGAGACCAGTACTGAAAAATTAAAAGGAAATAACAAAGGCAGCAAGTACAATCTGACCTGAAGCCTGTGAGTAGGTTAATAAAATTACTTTGCTTCTTAGTAAAACTCTCAAGCATCAGAAAAAACTGAGTGAACAGATAATACATTAAGAAACACTGTCACAGTAAGATGTTTTATCTCCATTTTATTTTTTTTAAACTTCACACACACACTTATATAAAAGCTGTTAACTGAGTTAGGAATTTTGGAATTTAAACCATACATAATTTTTTATCAAGGCTTTTAACAACTTATGTGTCCCAAGGGCTAGGTAAAAACCAGGCAGACCCAGCAAACTGCCCTGTCTGATCATTAAGCCTGAGGCAAGCACATACAGCTATACACTTTCAGCAGCTTAAAACCACGAAACAAACAAACAAACCAAACAAATACAAATAAATAAATAACAGAAGTACTTCAAAATCTATTCCATTTT
Organism: Chloroceryle amazona; assembly: GCA_027560015.1. NCBI lineage: Eukaryota > Metazoa > Chordata > Aves > Coraciiformes > Cerylidae > Chloroceryle > Chloroceryle amazona. The sequence goes on along the minus strand of JANHFX010021414.1, from coordinate 2,388 downwards.
CTTCCACATGAATTTTTGACCTATTACAGTTTAGAAGAAAATGTCTTTCCAGAGGGCATTTATCAAAGTGCCTTGGCAGTGGAAAAGACCTCTCATGCTCCTTTGCTTTCCATTTTGGAAAACAGCTAATGTATTGCTGTTATTTGTGCTAGGTTTTTGTTATTTCTTGGCTCTAGGGTAACATACTGAATGTGCATTCCCCTTATCCTGTTTTTCTGTTGTTTGTAAAAGGCCAGCTGCTGTAAGTAGCTATTACAAATGTTATTTGAGTTGCACTGAGCATTGTTAATGAAAACTGTTGAATTACAATGTTTTTGACATTTATGGCAGACACCTTTGAGCAAAAGCTGCCTTTAATCAACTAATCAAAGTATCTAAACATTTTTGCTCTAATTTTGTATAATGCCTTTCCTTTAACCAATTTTGTTTTTACTCAGGTGTTAAACAATGAGGAGTTTATTAAGGTTTATTTTACATTCTCATTCATTTATTCACCATCGTAGTTGTGGTTCTATTTCTTCATGCAAATAAGCTGTTGAGAAGTTCATTGAGTTAGGGATAATGGACTGAACTATTCCTAGAGATGGATTATATTCCATCTTTAATTTGCAGATATGTCTCACAAAGTTTAGCATCTACCACCTCAATATAATTTTGGTTCAGATAATAATATTAATCAGAATTGTAACTGTCTTAGCATTCATGCAGCAGCCACAGTGTGTGAGAAATGGGAAACTAGAGTGTCCAGCATTGTCACTGGTTTGATGATGGTATTTCTGACCTCTCTGACCCTTACCTGGTGAATGTTATATCTGTAAAAGATAATATAAAACCTATTACAATAGCTATAATAGGTAGCTTAATTTCTGCTACAACAAATATTTCATAATCCTAAAAATAGAGGTTTGGAAGAGGGCTAAATTAGTACAGGGTTTATTATACAAAAAGTTTGCTACAAAAAGTGAACTCTTTTTAGATGTATTAGACTGAGTGTAAGGGATGAGGTTTTCAGCACAAAATCCTTTAATCCATTGTGAAAAGAAGGAAGAGAACTTCTTAAGGAACAAAAGGCCAGGCCACAGGTTTGCCATTTCAGGATAAGAAGCAAAGGATAACATTTCCCACTTCAGAACTTTGCCCTTTAGATTCTTAAGAGCTCTTTTATTTTTGTCTGACTGTCAATAAAGAAAGTTCAGAGCAAGCAAGGAGGAGATGTTACCACTTTCCAGGTGTCAACATGTATATTATGGCTAGAAATCCAGCAAAGATTAATTTCAGTATAACCCTTTTCAAAGTTCAGTTTAGAGTAATTTGGTCTCTTTTTTGTTACCTAACTAAAGGCTTCTGGGCCAATGAGAATCCCTATATAGTTTCAAAATTAACATAGGCTTCCTCTCCTACTTTTATGCTCACACATTCAACATTACATTAGCAACATTCTACTTTTCTAAATTGGTATAAACATTTAATGATCCTTTTATTAATTCCAGTCTCAGCACTTCTTCTGTATAACAATCAGTATAGACAATGCTATAGGAAAATGTAGAGTTCACATTTTCAAACAGAATATAATGGGAAATCTAAACCACTACCCTTACAGTCATATAGTTACAGAAATAACCTTACAGTCTTTTAGGTACAGAAAAGCAACTGTGATTGAGATCTAAATTGCTTACAGGATCTTGTATGCTCTTACATTTTGTCTAACTACACCATGGAATAAAAAGCAACAACAAAAAATCCTTGCTTAAAGCTGTTTTCTCTTCAGCAGGGTCATTCACACTAAGAAAAAATCTTTATGTTTTTAAAAACACTTGAGCATTCTGTCTCTTGCTGTCTAAAGTCTTTGTAGAATCACTTCTTGTATTTTCAGACTTCATGTCTACATTTCTTTCCTTCATGTTTGCCTAGCAGGCAAATGCCCACACCCCCACCTCTCACAAGGAGCTAGCTTGTGTTTGGTGTATTCTATCAGCTCTGGTGAGCTTTGGGAATAACTGTGATGGAAGTAGCTATGATAAGCATGACTACTTGTGGGTTTTATGCAGTTCCATTCACTGTTTTCTTTTTTGACAGACTTCAACATACGAAGGAGCTCTGCATTTCATGAAATGTACTGTTGATTATTCAGTATTTGTGCGATGCGATTAATCATTAAGGGTGTAGATCGTGCAGAAAGAAAATCAGGGATACAAAAGCGCAAATTGAAGTTAAATTGGCCACTTCTGTTAGGGATAACAAAAAGTCCTTCTATAAATACATTAATAACAAAAGGAGGGGCAAAGAAAACCTGCATTCTTTGATGGACTCGGAGGGAAACATAGTTAATAGAGATGAGGAGAAGGCTGAGGTACTTAACACCTACTTTGCCTCAGTTTTTACCAGTAA
>JANHFX010021413.1:0-16150 GCA_027560015.1 Chloroceryle amazona | reverse complement strand
AGAAGAACCCAGGGGAACACACAGAAAAACTAGATGATCCTGTCATTGATGCACTTTGAAGGGTTACAGGCATAAACGAGTCCCCATAGTCCAAGAGGAAATGGTCAGTGACCTTCTGTACCACTTAACAGACACAAGTCTATGGGACTGGGTGGGATCTACCCAAGGGTACCACAGGAACTTGCGGAAATGCTCTCCAGTCCACTTTCCATCATTTATCAGCAGTCCTGGCTAACTGGGGAGGTACCAGTGGACTGGAGGCTAGCTAATTAAGTGTCCTTGAAACAAGGCTTGAGCTTCTTGCACGGCTACCTTGTGTTTACTGTGTATATTACTGCATGATTATTCTAAAAAATCTGGGCTATCTTTAATAATAATATATCGAATAGTGTTAGTAAGACTTGCATTCAGACCTAACATGAGCTGCCACCTCCACTTTCTCTGTGAATAGGAATGAATGTAAATCAATGCCTAGACTCATGACAATATATATGAAGTGGTCTAGCAAAGGAAGCTGACAGAATGAGACACAACGGTGTCCTTGTTTGATCATTCTGTTCAGTGATTTTACTTTAAAGTTCCGTTCTTCTCACTCACAGCACTGTCTGAAGTTAGCAGCCTGTTTTCACAGGCAGTGTCTGCTAGCAGAGATAATGCTCCATGTTTAGAATTACTACCAAGGGTTGGTATGCAGACCAAGGCCACTGCTGGACCTTGTGTACCACAGTGGGGGGTGCAGAAAGTGAAAGGCGGCACCTGCAGGGAGAAGCGGACAGGGCAGGTGACCCCAAACTGACCAACGAGGTATTCCAGCCCACAGACTTCATATTTGGTATAAAGCAGAGGGATCAGGAGGGTCTCTGTCTCTCTGCCCTCATGGCCCATTTTCCCAGCTGTCCTCGGCTTGGCTCAGGTCCTCTTTCATTTTTATTCTTGGAGTATCCAAGGAGGACTCTGTCCATTCTGCCTTCTATCCTGATCTGTGTGTTCCTGAATCCAGTACCAGAATCCAGCTCCTGAACACAGCTCCCATCTGCTGTGGGGCCCCGTCTGGGACTCTCCTGGTTCCTGCTCCACAGTATCAGTGGTGACAGTGACATAATTGCCATCGGGGCAGGGAGGTTTGGTTCAATAATGTTTTTGTATGTATTTGTATACATTCCATTTTTATTATTATTATTTTCCTTTCCATTAAAGCTGTTCTAGTTTCCTTTTCTACTTCCTAAGTCTCTCTCCCTTATTGTCTTTGTCTTCCCCTTTGGGGAGAGGGGGGGTTTAACAGAAAGCATCTATTATAGGTGTAAAGGGCCACCCTGACCCTAAACCATGACAAACCACAATGTAATTTCCTGACAAAAGAAAAAAAAAAATGTTTTCTTGCTTTTCCTCTGTATGTATTTCTACTTAGAATTTACCTGACAGCTTAAGATCCTTTGCAAGTATACCTGTCAAAGATAGCTTGTGACTGCATCAGAGGAATGGCCCGGGATTATGAGTAAAATAAGATACACTCAAGGTTTTTTTCAAAAGTTACTGGTTTTGAATGGTTTATCATTTGACTATTGTACCTTTCTTCCCTTAGAAAAAAGTATGGGAAGATAAGGTCGATTGTACTATTTTAAAATTAGTAATGAATGTTCACTAAACATTGTATTTTAGTTACATTTTTAAGTGTCCAAATTGTTTCTGTGTCTTCTACAAATAGAGAAAAAAAACAAAGTCTCATTTAAAAAGATTTCCCTCTGCTTAAAATTTTCCTGTAAATCATCTAGTTCTGGCCTTTATATTAATCTAGGAGTCTTGTCTTTTATGAAAATTATCTATTTTCTCTGCTGACAGGCTTAAAGACTAACAAGATGGGAAACCCACAAAGGAAGTGGAGTAACATAAGACACATATGAGAGTATTGAGAAAGGGTAACACACACAAAGATCACTGCTGACAGGGGATTCTTCTCCACAGAAAGGGAAGTGGGTTGGCAGCTGCCAGGAGAAGGATTCAACAGTCTGGAAATACCAAGGGTTTCCAAAAGGACAAGCAGACACCATATATCCCTGAGGTCCCCAACTGCTGCATCCAGAACAAGGGCACACCTGGAGGATTCCATGAGGAATCAACTCCACTCTATGCCTTCATTTCTGTTAGTGTGAACTATACTGTGGTCCACATAACCATATGGGCCATATAACCAATGCAGTATCAGCAGTTATCTGTAGGTATAATATCTAGTAGTAGCACTGACTAGTCATATTTGATAAATCATGAATAATACCGAGACCTTCTGATATGATAACTTCCTCGGTCTTCTTTCTACAGAAATTCTGAATAGAAAACTGTTTAAATGAGGTACAAAGGAAAGTTTGGCCTCCCATCTCTTATGTTTCATTAAAGAGGAAGGGAAAGAAAAAACTGTAAAATTATTTTTCAAAGCATCTTGTGTCAACTTTGGCTTTTACATTGTTCATCCAAATTACACATATACATATGAAATTCTAATTATTTGTGCACAGCAAGCATTCCTGTGCAAGATTAGTAGTAGCATCTATGGTGTCCCACTTGGGGACTTAATACCCTATTTCTGCATATTATTACCTCGTTAGTAAATTCAGATTTCTTTGTAACTAAACCAACCATTTAAAGTTCTGAAGTATGTGACCATGTCAAGATTTGCTGCAATTTATCCCCAATTATTAGGTTAGTACAGCAGAGTGGAGCTGTTAGCAATAGAATGGGATAACAAAAAAAAAAACCCAAACCACCAAACCAGGTATAAAGAAACACAATAGTGTTTCTCTGTACCCTCAAATAGTTATTACACTGACAACTGGTCTCAGCAAACTGACTAGTGAAGATCCACTCATTTAGTAACATTTTAAAAGTTTAGGCTTTACAAGAATTCTCCTTTAGTACTGATTAACCTGCAAATGCTGTTTGTAGAGCACAGGTAACATGGAGTATGTACTGCACTGTTATTTTCATGGGAACACAAAAGCAATTTCCAAGTCGGAATTTCAGTATAGGCTATTAATAATTGCCTCCAGGGAAAAAGATATATTACTTTGGAAATAGCAGGAGTTCCCTTGGGCCGATAGAAGGGAAAAAAGAGGCTTTTTAAAGGTCTAGATTCAATGCATTTTTTAAATAGTTTTCTGAAATAACAGTAACAATAGGACAATATTAGTCATGTTTCAGTTTGATGTAACAAAAAAAAGATCTTCCCTAGTAAGAAATAAAGCCCACTCGGTGCATCTCTGCATAAAACTGAGAAAGTTATCTCTAGTGTCCCTCATCACCTGCTTTTCTTTTTCTTCTCAGTCAGCATTAGCCCAGTTCTGTCATAGGGCTGGTTGCAGGACCAAGTCTAGCTCTTTGGGGTGGTCTTGTTTTAAAAGCTACCTCCAAACAAAGCTGGAACAAGAAACAAATCCAAACCTTTTCTGTAACATCCAGAGTTCTTCTGGAGCCCTTTTCCTGCAGCATTACCTGGATGATGTTCAATAGGAAAATGCAGAAAAATAATAGGCAAATATGGTTCTCATTTTAATGCCTGAGTCAGCTTTGGAATCTGTGATCTGAACTCACCACTGAGAGAGCAAGAAAGCACCTGGTAGCTGTGAAAATTGAGCGATCAACTGCATCTTAAGTGGTTGGCCGTTATCAAACACTTGAGACTATAAAAAGATATGTGGTCAGGTGCTGCAAGAGGCCTGAGCAGACCACAGCCCCTGCCTCACAGGGAGATAACTGGGGGAGTTTTGCTGGAAACCGCATGTTAAAGGGCAGAAAAAGAAAATAAAAATCCATGTTTCTTCAGGGTTTCTGCTAGCAGCAGCCACCAAAATATATATATAGAAATATTTCTTTATAGTGTTTTGACATGAAAATATTGGAAAACTGGACATGGGTAAATCTAGAGGAATCAGAATGCATACTTCCAGCCCATGTATTAGTGAATGATACAACAACACTAAGTTTATTCCATTTTATTCTTTTATAGCCATGGGGGATATCCAGATATTTCATATAAGGCAAGTAAAAGCCATCCAGTCTGTCTGTTTACCACTGATCTTCCCCTTGATAAATACCTCAGCGCTATCATTCCTCCCCCAAGAGCTGCTGTCACTACCACATCACTTCTCCTATGCCTTAGAGAATGGTATCTGCAGCCTCTGAGAGGCTGTGCTAGTGCTGATCTATTCATCATCTGGCAGACAACACTCTCACATGCAATTCCATTAGCAATATCCATCTCAATGACAAAGTACATCTTTTAAGTGTCTGGTTTCCAGCTGCACAGATATAAGTGTTGTGCTGGGCCCTTTTTTTTTAACAATGGAAAGCACTGACCTAGTACAAGTTGTGTTTATCACACCATTTTCTTTGAATCAGTTGGGTTTACAGACAATTTGCCTTAAAAAATGTCCTTTATCCTTTGGTGATAAGCAAAATGACTTGGCTGAAATAAGAGAACTAGTAGGAAATACACAGCTTTCCACGAGGCCAATTTTTTATTTATTTTTTTTTTTAAATCTTTGAAATCTGAAGCTGTATATTAAAAGATTAGTCTTTCAAAATTAGGTTGAGAATATTGGGAAAGGAGTCTTGCAAGCTATTGCATCTCCATGCTTACCTTTACATTGTTACTGTTTTTAAAATGGGAAAAGTAATTCAGTGAAAATTAAATGAGCAATTTTCATGTGAACACCTACAGGCATTATTAAGACTCACAGTACTAAGCATCATGCTGCTTCATAATAAATTGATCTGAACAATGTAGTAAATACCTATTGCTTTTTAAATGGAGAAAACATTTTGCATTACCAATATTACCCAAACAAGCTGGCTGAACTTATTTTTTCCCTAAATGCATAGCCACAGCTTAAATGCTCCACCACTTTGCAGTGGCATCATCCATCTTCCTATACTGTGGCAGCAGGCAAAATAACCCCAATCAAATTAATCACTGTCTTCAGCTACAGTTGTGCTCATTATCAATCCTCTAACATTGTATGTTTTTCAGATATATCCTTAAGTACAATCATTGTAGGCATTGGCTTGTTGGCAAGTATGATCAATGTGTCTTATCAAAAGCATTTTTCATGCATAACAAATACAGAAAATTACTAAAAAAAAATAAAAGAAATATCTAAGACCTACATCAGATTAATCTCTATGACGTGACATTTCATCAACATAATTAGAAGCAGATTTATAATAACCTTCTTTTGTCTAAAGGAGACCAGAAATACTCTGCTGATCCTGCAGAAAGCTTGTGACCTGGCTACCAAAATACAGGTGAAATTAAGACTATGCAATGAAGAATATGTTATTTCAGATGTGATACACTCCCTTTAGAAATCTTGCTGATTGCATACAGGCTGTATAATTACAGACACTCATGAATTGCACTTCATTAGAATGACAAAGTGTCGACATTGGCGAGACATTTAATGCATCCAATATTAAATGAACACAACTCAAGTACACATTTAGGATCATGATAATTTGAAAAAAAAACAAAACAGAAAGGGATGCTTAAGGGACATCATATCAATATAGTTGCATAAGAAAGAAAGAGAGAGAGAAAGAAATAACACAGTATTTATTTTCTCTTTTTTTGAGGGAAGAGAAATCCTGTGAGTTTTAACATTTCCTCTTGACAAAGAAATGTAAAGATTGCCATTAGATTTCCATTGAAGTTTCCACCATCTTGCATGACAGGCAGAGTTCCATTCTTTTTTTTTTCCATATGAACCATGATACATTTAAAGTCTGGCACACTTAGTTTTCTAAAGGAGTTACACTAAAAGGACAACTTTTAGTGTAACAACTAAATGTTAACTGACATACGGCTGATGATAATTTTATGTCATGAAAATGCACATGTATTCTTCCTTAAGAAAAAAAATACTTACTTGTGGAGAACAGGAATAATAAATAATGCTGGGGTTGATCCTGCCTTTACTAGGATCAAGAGCAATATTCTGACTGATTTTACAAAGGAGCAATTTCAGACACAAGACTGTTCTTGCAACAAATGCAGTTTATCTTTGAAGACTCGAGCAAATAAAAGGGAAGTTGATTTATGCTGTTAATTAGTCAAATCAGCTGTATTGGTATTTTTAACTTGATGATTGTGGTCTCGACTGCATTTTTTTGATTTGGCTACACGTCTACAAATATTAAATAAAGTCACACATAAGGAATATGCACAACAACATGAATCGCAATCTCAACCATGTAAATAAAGCCAAATGGCACAAAACTTAAAAAGGGAATTTTCTGTATAAATTAAATAATTTATTAGTTGACATCACAAAGTCTTTCACCTTGACTTTTTATGTTAAAAAGTTTGGGGTTTTAATTCCCATTTCAGGTCCTTTATGACTCACCAATAAGCAGATTTTGCATATGAATCCCTAATGGGAAAACTGTTTCCCTTACACAGAACACCAAAATTAATTTTGGAGAAAAAAAAATAAAAAATATCAACAACAGCCTTATCATATAACCTCTCCTTATGTGACAATGAGTGCTTAGGAGGCTGGACCACTTCGTACTTGCCTTTCACATTGAATTTGGATAACCAGGATGAATTTTATGGAATTAAGCTATGAAAAGTTCTTCCCAGCACACTGGTTGTATATTCCTTTACAATTACACATTTCTGTTTGGGCCTTATAATTTTTAGGCAATTCCTTGACCCATTTTACATCATCCCTTATGCTCTACACTGCTGTGAGGGATGGGCAGCAGTGCCTGCACCCAACTCTCTCTCTCAAACCTACGTATCAGATGAGAATAGCAAGGCATAGGAACGCATTCAAAACTAGAGAGAATGTACAGTCTGTCAGTTTTAATCCTTTTTAATATTCCACTTCACACCAGAGAGGATTTAATTGTTTCTTAAATGGCTCTAGGGCCTCTGAATGAGCAAAATTGTCTAACAGAGCAGACATTTATTTGAAAGAATCTTTGCAATAAATATTGATCTATTCTATCTGTAGATCATTCTGCAGACGCAGCAATCTCTCCTTGCCTAATTAAACTGTGCTAATATGAAAATGTGGGCCAAGCCCGTAAGGCACAACAGATCTGCCAGGGTGTGGAAATGCCTGAAAGTCGAGAGCTCTGGGAAGAAGCTTGTAGGAACTCTGCATGCATGCTAATGAACTCCATCAGATCGTAATCCATACAGATGCAATTTAAATTCCACTCCGATGCAATTGAAATTCCCTTCCACAACTTCGGCCTCAAAGTCTTCTAATTAACCCTTGGTCATGAGATAAGCAGCTGTGCAGAGGCAGGGATGGCACAGCAGTGGTGACAAAAGGCAAAAGACTACTCCTTGCCACTTTTCACCCCCCAAGGATTTGAAGGTTGTGTCAGTCACTAAACCAAACTCAGAGGGGTAATCAAAATGTCATTTACTTAATCTCCCCATGGCATTTTAACTTTTACCCTGAAAGCATTCCTGGATGTAGGACTAGCAATGTTTTAGTAACCATAAAGCACTCATTTCCAGACACGCGGCAGTGCTTAAAAGCATTTCACTCCCACTTAACTTGGAGCTTTGTTAGATATAGCAGAGAATATTTCAACAGCTTGGCTTACACTTTGCACAGACACTCAGATTCCTATAGAGATTTAGTGCTAATGGAAGTCAGCTGATTTATTGCCAACTCCATCACTGCCCAGACTTGTATGGAAACCATAGGAGAGAATTGCTAGGCTTTATTTCAAGTGGAGCCACAGCAACGCAGCAGTGCTGCATTTCTTTTTGTGTGGAACCCTGTTACAGACCAGCTCCCTGCAATCATTCCCCTCAAACTGTCTGTAGATGGAAACTACAGATTGCAATGCTTCAACAGCACTCCACTGCTGCCCTAACGTATAATGGGGTAGATCTGGAGGGACTGTCCTATATTCAGTAAAATTACTCATAATTTGCACTTTTTAAAAGCAGGATTTGTCAAAGTGATGTAGTAATCACAAGTTAAGATCAACTGCTGACTGTGTGTTTTGTTGGTTTTGATTTTTTTGTTTATTGTTTAGTTGTTTTTTTTAAATAAGCATTAACAGACAGCTGCTCCCAGCAAACATCCACAGCTCTCTACTTTGTCCACAATTAAATCAGTTGAGAGGTATTTGAATGACCATTTACCAGTACTTGAATTTATCAAAAGGTTTTGCCCATGTAGATGCATGTAGGTGTTCAGTATCATAATACAAGCCTCACTTTTTTTTTAATACAGCTCAGAAATCTGAAGTAGTTATACAAATTGGTGAATTGCTAATCTCAGCTTTTCATCTTTAGTGTTATTTTCAAATCAAGTTGAGTGATCCCTGTAGTGATTACTTTCTAACATCTGGTTGGTAGCTTATTTAGAGAAAGCTGGTAGCCTCATTTTGAATTCTAATGAAGGCCACACTAGATAAATCACTGATGTGAGATTCCCTCCTGTCACACTTAGCAGAGTAGACCTCGATGGACAGCTGAGGCAAGATGAAAAGAATTGTCATTACATTCCTGCAACAGAATGATCCAGATCAAGGACTGTTTACAGCATCTGAGTGTGACAGCCACAGTCAGTCTTTATGTAGTTGAGGGGCAGTTAAGGATTAAACTTCAGGTCTCTTGATTTAGGATAAATCATGTGTTCTACAGTCACATAGGAAGCCCTTTTTTTTTTCCCATCCCTAAGAAATGAAAAAAACCACACTGGGATTTAACTTGTATGAACAAGTATTTTTAGGTAAACAATACTGAAAGGCTTTGTCAAACTATATGCTACTGTATTCCCACATTCCTAGCAGACAGTCATAGCACAGACTGAGACAGAGGAAAAAATCTGAGATATACTAAACCTGACAAGTAAGTCAGAGTGTACTGCTTAGGTCTAAGATCTTTTATTCCATGTTATGCTCTAAATTCAGCACTGGAGAAGAGGCACTACTGTATGTGTTGGTGTGGTTATATTGTTGCTTCAAAACAGGAGAAGCTCAGCTCTGTTGGGAACATCCTGAAAATACAGACAATACATGATCTATAAGGTGGATTTCCTCAAGTGTATCTACCACATGTGTTAGTTTATGCACAAATAGAGCTGCCTTTATTTTCTCCCTACTGGCTTTGCAGAGCCAGAAAATGTTAAGCATTTTCTTAAGTGATAACTACCTGTGGTCTTCAAACAGAGAACTCTGACCCTGCATGAGCTATATACTTTGCTTCTCCTCTGTTAACTATGAGAGATCTGAAGTTGGCTGAGCTCATCTCGCATAGAGGCATTTGTCCTTCACAGTCAACAGAGCTGAAATGTATGAAATTTAAACTCCAAGCAAGATCTCTAAGCAAAATAGAAACATATGTCTTGCTTTAAGTACTATGTCCTAAAAACAGTACAGAAGTATTCATAATGACTTCAGTATGTGCTCGTTTACTGCACCGCAGTGAGTGTGGGCACTGAGAATGCCATCTACTGGCCAAGAAAGCACAAAGAAGCATAATTTCATGACAGGCGATTTCCAAAAAAGGGAAAGGGTAAGAAAACGTGATGTGGGCCATTGGTATGCTCGCTTTGGGTTTTGGTTTTTTTAATTGCTAATTTTAATTTTTTTTAATCAAGTAGTTGCAACTGCATGATATGATGCTGAATTTTATGTAGAAACTTTGATGGGAATGAGAATTGAACCTAAAGTGTATTATTACAACTTAATTTTATACCAGGAAAGCATAATGTTTGAAAACAGCAACCATTTAAAAGGCATCAGAAATAATGAGAAAATATGAATAGAGCTACAAGACTGAGCTTGCTTGTACTTTACTCCGCTTCTTCTTACTTCACAGGATTGCAAAAATTACTCTCAAGAGCTCTTTAAGTATTTAGTGAGAATATTGAGAGTCTAAAACTTTGACCCTAAAGTCTGAAAAATCATTAAACTCAATAGTGAATCTGTTTGTTATTGTGCTGTTGGCTCTAGCAACCATGATTCCAAGCTTCATGAAGCCAATTTGTGATTTGATCACAGTGGTCATCTTTGTGGAGAGTATCTGTCCTGTTAACTCCACTTGCAAAGCACTAACTGTTGCCATAGTACTTTGTCAAGGCAGATCCACATAAGCTACATCTTTGCTGGTTTGAAAACACCTTTTTGTTTTGTTTAGGTTTGGGGTTTTGTTTTGTTTTGGGTTTTTGGTTTGGTTTGGTTTGGGTTTTTTTGAGATTTTTTCCTGGGTCCACTAGACTATCTAATGAAAAACAGATGGTCCAATATTCTCTAGTGTCTCATCTTTGCAAGTAAGTCACAGACATGGAATAATAATATTTTGTGAGATTCAGCAAGGACTTTGGTCTAAATCTAATTTGATCATTGCCTAGATTAAGGTAACAATCACTGACAAAGAGACCAGCAATCTGCTCTAAAGGAAGACCAACAAAAAACTTGGAAGTTTCAGATGTAGCCTCCAACTTATTTAATAGCAGAGGGAAGCCAGAAGCAGGAGGGAAAACTAGAAAACATGAGCAGAGACACTGCATTCTGGATGCCATCTCTAAGCACGTGGAAGAAAAAGAAAGTTATCTGGAGTAGCCAGCATGGATTCACCAAGTGATAATCATGCTTGACTCATCTGATAGCCTTCTATGATGGCACAATAGGCTCAGTAGATTAAGGGACAGCAATGGATGTTGTCTACCCTGGCTTCAGCAAGACTTTTGACACTGTCACATAACAATCTCAAAGGTAAGCTCAGGACGTGTGGGTTAGATGAGTGGACTCTGAAGTGGATGCAGAACTGGGTGAATAACAGAGCTCAGAGGGTTGTATCAGTGGCACAGAGCCCAGTTGGTGACATGTAGCTACTGGTGTTCCCCAGGGATCAGTTCTGGGTATAGTCTTACTCAACATCTTCATCAATGACCCAGATGAAGAGATAGAATGGACACTCATCAAGTTTGCTAATGATACAAAACTAGGAGGAGTGCCTGATACACCGGAAGGCTGTGCAGCCATCCAGTGAGTTCGGGACAGGCTGGAGAGCTGGGCAGAAGGGAATCTAATGAAGTTCAACAAGTATGGAGCCCTGCACCTGGGGAGGAATAACCCCATGCACCAGTACAGGTTAGGGGTAGACATGCTGGAAAAACAGCTCCATGGAGGACCATTAGAGCCCTGGCGCAGAAGTTAACCATAGGACAGCAATGTGCCCCTGTGGCCAAGAAAGCCAATGGTATCCTGGGTTGTATAAGAAAAGTGCAACCAGCAGATCAACAGAGGTTCTTCTTCCCCTCTACTCTGTCCTAGTGAGACCACATCTGGAGTCCTGTGTCCAGTTCTGGTCTCCCCAGCTCAAGAGAGACAGGGAGCTACTGGAGAAAGTCCAACAGAGGTCTATGAGGATGATTAAGGGACTTGAACATCTCTCTCAGGAGGAAAAGCAGAGTGACATGCAGATGTTTAGTCTGGAGAAATCTGAGAGGAGACCTTATAAATGTTTATAAATATTTAAAGGCTGTGTGTCAAGAAGATGGGGCCAGTCTCTTTTCAATGGCGCCCAGTGGTCACAGACTGGAACACAGGAAGTTCCCCCTCAACATGAGGAAAAACTCTTCATTGTGAGGGTGACAGAGCACTGGAACAGGCTGCCCAGAGAGGTGTTGGAGTCTCCTTCCCTGGAGACTTTCAAAACCTACCTGGATGTGTTCCTGTGCAACCTGTTCTAGGTGATCCTGCTCTGGCAGGGGTTTGGACTTGATGATCTCCAGAGGTCCCTTCTAACCCCTAACATTCTGTGATCCCTGATCACAGCTTTTTCTAAACTTTTCTCTTGGGAGAGTAAAAGTTCCTTTTTTAGCTGTATTGTGTCTCCAAGAAAGGCAATAAGGCTGGAAGTGCCATTATTGGCAAGATGCCATTCACATTTTACCACTAAATTACTTTGACCTACTGTGACATATAAGTAGACTGTAGGAAGAACTGCACTTGGAAAGGAAAAAAAGTGTCATTTAGGATAAACACAAGAGTTTTTGTAGTCTTGAAACATCTGCTAATATCAAACACCAGCATTTCACTTATTTAAGGAAAGCAGAAGGTAATAGGAGACAATGTTTAAAATAAACTGAAAAAATTAATTATCTGAGCGGAACATAACACAATAACTACTACCCCCCTGAAAAGCAGCAGGAATTGTGTTAAAAACACATTTGATTCTCAGAGCACTCTAAGAAGTCCTGAAAAGCACAGGAGGAAACAGACAATTTCACAGTTGCCCAGCTATCTCCAGCATCAACAGGAAAAAAGACTCAAGTTTGGAATTGACTGAAAATTAGAGGAGCATCAACTCTGCAAACACAGAGCATGCTGTGTGCATCTAAAAATGCTAGACACCTGTAAAATAAAGTAAATCTCTTAAGTTTCTTCAATATTCACTTCAAGAAACTGTTTCCTTGGCCTAGAGTTTGCTTTCAGTTCAAATAAATTTAATTACAAAGGAAGCACAAAGGCCATGTGAAGAGGGACCCACAGGGAGCCGGCCGAGTAACAACAATCACACCAATATGGCTACATATCATTTTCGTTTATTCCCCTACGCAGTTTGCTTATATAGTTTTCTAAGCTGTACATGGGTACATTCACTACTTTCATTGGATAACAGTTACAGGCACACATACTAAGCTCTAAGCTAATTGGTTACATGCATCCGGGTACATGTTCTGTACACACCTCTTTTGCAGTTAATACAGCTTGTTCACGTTCCACTCTCCTGCCTGCTCAATGCTAGACTTCCCTCCTTTCTGCCCTTCACAGTGACCTTAAGGACACTCAGGACTCATGCTAACTTAGCCAGGGTTGTCCAATCCTTAAAGGGCCATCGTATCTCCTTGTTCAACAAGGAATTCCCCTACAGCCATGAAAGAATTCAAAAGTCAAAACTATAAATTTTTAGGTAATTATGACTCTAGCGTATGACTGTACTACACTGTTCAATGGGCAGAACAATAAGTCTATACTGTTTAAGGAAATCCAAATGCCTTGCATCTCCTCTTTCCTTTGACTACTGTATATAAATGACTGTGGAATACCCACATCTATTAGCATAGCCCAGTAAATGGGTTTTTCCCCCCTCACCAGCTCCTTCTAAAAGATTAATACTATCAGACCCTCCTGTTCAACACAAAACAGAACGTTGGCATGGCCCCCTTCCACATAATAAACCTCTGCTAGACATACAGTGATGTTATCCCACCAAAGCTGTAGACAAATTGTAATTCTTGTTGTAATTACAGTCTTTAATAGGCACAGAGGACTGTTAGGTGCAGAGCAACTATTCCTGCTAGGGAGTCTTCAGGAATACAATTGGTACAGACAAACTATGCAGCTGAGACAGTGCTATGATCAAAGGAGCCCATCCTTACTTTTAAAGACTCACTTAAGTAACACACCATCTCCATTCAGATTTCTTTTTTGGTCACTTCCATGTCTTCCATGTGTTATGCCGAAAGGTGGTTTGTTTTTCATTTGATCCAGCAATTCACATTGTAGGACACAATATAAAAGAAACAAAAGGGCATTTCAGGCTTTTTTTCTTTTATATATATATATATATATTAGATTGAAATGTAAAAGGAATCTCATTCTGTAAAACAATTACTGAAAAAGTGGACAGAAAGATTAAAACTTACAAAGTTGCTCGGCAATTTTAAATGTACAAAAACCTAATTAATATTGAAAAATATTTAAATCTTCCAAGTCTAATGATCTTTCAGAATCTGAGCTTAGAAGCTAGTAACGGTAAGTTTGAAAAATTCAATAATGTTAAACAAATGATCATGAGTAATGTCATTAAATTATTAGCTTGTGACAAGCATTAAATCCTCTTCAGAGATAATGTTGAAGGCATTGCCTTCTGTATATGTTTAAAGCAGTGGCCACACAAAATTTTTTTTTTATTCATTTTGTTTCAGTTTGTCTAAACTCCATGCAGGTTCTGGAAGACCAGGAAAACTTCAGACACAGCCTGATGTTAAGACAGCATGCTGGATGGCCATAATACCCAGACCACAATGTATGCTGGATGTTTTGAAGTCTCAAGATCAGAAGCAAGACCTCTCTAGTTGGGGTCTCTTCTTAGGGATCTGTCAGACTTAATCCCATATTTATTTTGCAGAAGTTCAGCAACTGTGCCAGCAAAAAAAGCATTACCTGAACACAAAAAGATGAAAGTCCTTCCTCTTCCCTTTTTTAATATTTTTCTAGTCTGTCTTGTCTGTCCCATGTGTCCAAGACAGCTTTCATTGTGCCAATTTCCTCACACAGTGATTCAGACAACTTCAGTCCTTTCCCGATGGCCTTTGAAATGACTCAGCTGAAACTGGAGTCCTGCTGTTGTTAATGAACACACATACAAATATTAAGAAAAACCTCTTTCTAGAAGAGTTTATTTGCTGTGAGTGGAATGGACTTAACTTTCTTCACAGCAGCCAGTTAGCTGCTGTGTTTTGAATTTGTGTCTAGAAGAGTGTTAATAACATAACCAATTTTTTTTTTGGTGTGGACAGCATCAAGGTTTTCTTTTGTTCCACTCTGCCCACCTGTGAGTAGTCTGGGAATGGACAAGAATCTGGGAGAAGACAAAGCTGGGACAGCTAAGACAAGCTGACCAATGGGATGTTCCACACCCCATGATATCATGCACAAAAACAAAAGCTGGAGCTGCTGGAGGAAGAACATGGAGTTTTTAGTTTCCAAGATGGCTGTTGTTCAGAGACTGGCTGTGCATTAGTCTGCCTGTATAAGGTAGTAAGCAAATTTGTTCACTTTGCTTGTTGTTTTTATCCTCTTCCTTTCACCTATTAAACCATCTTTATCTTAACCCATGAGTTCTCTTGCTTTTGCTGTTTCCAGCCTCTCATGCATGGGTGGTGGTGAACTCCATCCACCATAAAAGACCTTCCAAGACCTAGAAAAGCTTATTTGTGCCTCAGGACATGGGAGCTAGAGCTGCAATCAGTCTTTTCTCTGGAAGAGCCATAAACCTGGTACAGTTTCCAGAGGCTGTCGGTGGGAAATGAATTCTAGGTGAAAGTCTCCATAGATCATTAGGATTACTTAGAGATTACAGAGCCTAAGAATACGGCTGACCTCAAGAGCTCTCTTGTGGGGTTTTAGGGGTTTTGTTTTGTTGGCTTTTTTGGGGGGGGTTGGTTTTTCGTTCTTTTTTGTGTGTGTGTTTCTGTTTATTTGTTTTAAATAAAACTCCAAGCTTCCTGGAGTTCTGATGGACAGTATCTCCCACATACAGCTATGCAGGAGATGGGGACACAGGGACACAAGACAGTGACTCATCTCACCACTACAGACAAACTCTCAAGTATCAAATCACATAAAGTTGCAGTATCAAAACAATATTGAATTTCACTGAATGAATATCACAAATACTAAAATTTGGTTCTGAATTAGGTATTTTTTTAATACATTTTTTGACTTTGTTTTTTATCAGCAACTGATTTTGAATCATAAACAGACTACTTCAGACCAGTAGAAAAGCCAGGAACGAGAAGAGTTGTGTCCTTACATTTATGAGTTTATACTGCTTAAACAGGCAGCATGCAAACCCAGATCATGAGGAGCACTCACTTTTCATCTTGACTCTAGGAACAGGTTGGCACCAGTGACTAACCAAAAATAATCATCATGTTGTTTTGGTGAGGCTGTCTGGGAGTTTCATGCAAAAGCACAGGCCTCTGGTACAGAATTATCCAGCTTTTTATTTTTAACTGTTACTGACTAAAGTGCATATCTTCTGTACTTACTCATAGGGACTGCGAGGTACTGTGGGGTACTCCCAGCAGTCTAAAGGCAGGAGCACCTGGACCTGTGGCCAGCAATATTGCATCTTTTTGGATTGATGGGCCGAGGCCAATTGTATGAGGTTTAACAAGGCCAAGTGCTGGGTCCTGCACTGTGTTCGTAACAACCTCAGGCAATGCTACAGGCTTGGGGAGGAGTGTCTGGAAAGCTGCCTGGCAGAAAATGATCTGAGTATGTTGGTAGACAGCCAGCTGAACATGAGCCAGCAGTGTGCCCAAGTGGCCAAGAAGGCCAATGGCATCCTGGCCTGCATCAAGAACAGTGTGGCCAGCAGGAGCAG